>JALPQD010000186.1:2018472-2217081 GCA_023101885.1 Typhlomys cinereus | reverse complement strand
GTCTTTTGTTGGCAAACTTCACTAGGAGATTGCCAATTTTTGGCTAGAGAGATGGCTCAGGGGTTGACTCTGTCTCGCAAGCAGAAGGTCCTGAGTTCAGATTCCAGGTTCCACATAAAAATGCCAGGCAGAAACTGCAGAGGCCCGCATTTCTGGTGCTGGTGGGCAGAGCCTGGGAAATCCTAGAGTAAAGCAAAAAGGAGGTAGAAGCAATCCAGGTTGATTCATGAAGTCACCCTGGTCCTCTACAAGGACACACGGTACTCTCTAATACACACCACACACACACACACACACACACACACACACACACACAATAAACAAATAAAATATTTTAAAAGCTTACACTTTCAACATGATAAAACAAAACTGTCTAGCAAAGAGGAGTAACCACAAGAAAACCTAGCAAAATCCAGAAGGACAGCTATGTTCCAGAACTCCTCTTTGCTAGCAAGTCCCTGGGAGAAGCGGTAGGTATTAAAATCCTCTGAACTTATAGGTAAATGATAAGAAAGAATTAAACATGGAAATTAGAGTAACTAAAAGCCCCCATGAAAAGCAAGAAAGAAATCATTTTCTGTGAAGCTGAAGCACTCTCTCTGTATCCCCTGATTTCCTCAGACTCCAAAACCTTTCTGTTGGTTTCAGGACAGGGGGCTCCATATGCAAAGTCCTTCATTTGTTCATAACAGGGACAAGCCCACATTTGAACAGGACCAAACAAAATCAGGACTTCAGTGAAGCTTCTAAAAAGAGAGTAACATGATATTAGCTGTTCTGTGTTCGTGTTTTACTCCTCTCAAATTATCTCCCCTTACTCTTTGACCTTGTCCCTTAATTATTCAAGAGACATTGTGGTCCCAAGAAAATCAAGATTCAAAAATACTATGATTAAATATTTTCCCTTAAGCCTTCATTATATCATTCAAAAAGACAGAATAAAGGTATCAACCATTAAACTCTCTGGAGAACTTGCATGAAATCAAGATTTTGCTTTTCTTTCTTTCTTCTTTCTTTCTTTCTTTCTTTCTTTCTTTCTTTCTTTCTTTCTTTCTTTCTTTCTTTCTCTTTCTTTCATTCTTTCTTTCTTCTCCCCTCCCTCCCTCCCTTTCCTCCCTCCCTCCCTCCCTCCCTCCCTTTCCTCCCTCCCTCCCTTTCTCCCCTCCCTCCCTCCCTCCCTCCCTCCCTCCCTCCTTCCTCCTTCCTCCTTCCTTCCTTCCTTCCTTCCTTCCTTCCTTCCTCCTTCCTTCCGTCCTTCCTTCTCCTTCCTTCCTTCCTTCTTGTTTTGAAACTGGCAACTGGCCATCTTTCTGGCTCAGACACCAGGTATACAATGTAGTATATTCTCTTCTTCCCTCTCTCTCTCTCTCTCTCTCTCTCTCTCTCTCTCTCTCTCTGTCTCTTTCTCTCTCTCTCTCTCTCTCATACACAGACACACACACACGCAAACACACACACACACACACACACACATGCATGCATACACACAGACTTTCAAAGGTACCCACCACTTTCACTTGAATGAAACCAATTGGTGTCCACATAAAACCCTTGTTTTATGCACTCAGTTGCAAATAAATACCACTATCAATAAACTTGACTAAAAATTGAGTGAAGAAAAACACACAAAAAAAGATGAGCTCTTATTCTTTCTAAAGCAGAATAGATAGTGGAATTGAATTTCAAAGTGACAAGAAACTATAATTTGCTGAAATATACATTAGAGACAACGAGTCTATTTGTCTTAGGAATTCTGTGGATCTGAAGTAATTTTATTTTTAATGAAAATTTTAACTGGAGAAATTAAGGCTTTTGTGTTATTTGCTTATTTTTAGACAATGTTACAAAAATATAACTGTTAGTATCTTAGCAATTTGTTCTATACCCTAAAAGTACGTATCGTATTGACCCAGGGAAGGAGCAAAGCACCTAGTCATGTGTAAGTTTCTTGGAGTCGTCAACATTCATCTTAGCGCTCTAGAGGTATTACATAAATGACTGCTGAATCTCATGTGTATCAGTAGATGGCGGAGATGAGAGAGGTTAAGTGTCAAGCTCAGTGTTCTGGACTCTGAACATTTGAATGTGTAGTAGCTTGACACACATATAGGACCTACAGGTCCCCTGAATTCTAATGTCCTTGTGGACCATGGTGGGCCTCCACTGGGCTCTGTGCACTCACTGTGGGTTTACCCAGCCTCCCAGGAGATTAATAATCTTCCATTCTTTAGCTTTATCCACATGGTTCTTAACCCTGTGGAGGTAGCTCAATCAGCTGTCTACATTTTAAGTGTATTTCCTGTCATTGCTTATGAGTTATATTATAATACAATCTAGCTTTTAAAGCAAGGATATGAAAGTGGGAGGGGGAAGTGTTGGAGGGGACATGTAGGGGTAATGGAAAAGAGGAGTAGATATGATCAAAATGCATAGATAAAGTACCGTTTAAAAATGAAATTTTGCTTAAATGATGAAGACTACCTAGAATCCGCACTCCCCTTAGGGAACAACACTCTAAATACTGCTAGGATTCCTTTGTTAAGCCTATAAACTCTGATTACAGACCCAGAGGCAATCATAAAATTAGTTCTTTCATGCATGTGTTCTCTGAGTTGAATATTTAGTATTTCTATGCAACATTCTTGTTATTTTGTTTCATTGCTTTTCCTTCTCTTTCTTTCTTTTTGTCTTCCTTCCTTCCTTCCTTCCTTCCTTCCTTCCTTCCTTCCTTCCTTCCTTCCTTCCTTCCTTTCTTTCTTTCTTTCTTTCTTTCTTTCTTTCTTTCTTTCTTTCTTTCTTTCTTTCTTTCTTTCTATTTTTCTTTCTTTGTCTTCTAACAAGGTCTTACCTTATAGCCTAGTCTGGCTTGCCATAGTTAACTACAGGTGTCAACTTGACAATTGAAGGTCTGGAGCTCTGGGACTATTGGTAAAGAATTGGTAGTTAAGCCTCGAGCGAAGAGCAAATCTGTGAGACAACACTCATCCTCAGGCAGAAATGGAGAAAAGGAGATTTATTTGGCTTAAGGTTCCAAATAAAACATTTATAGTTAATATTAAGAAGTTTGCTTCCACCTAGTGTCTATTGTCTCCCCTTCAATGAGTATTTGGCTTGGCTTCAAGTATCCAACTTGTGTTTCACAGTTCTTAATGTACATCAGACATTAAGGTTGCCTACTTTCATTTTTACTTCCAGGCTGTGTTTATTCTCTTAAACACAAGCTTCTCCAACACAGACATATAAATCTACTGACAGTCATTGAACTCAGAAGAGAACACTGTTCTTCAGAGGTTTCCAGCACATTCCCTGGGATTAGCACATGTGCTCCCTAGGAGCTACAAGACACATTCTGAAAGCTTTATCTGCTGTTTCCTTATTGATGAGAGATGGCTACATAAGAGGGGAAGAGAGACAAGGAAGAATGATATTAGTATGACTATTAGTAAAGAACAATGATTTTTATATATGACAGCATCATAGTGTAAACTATTACTTTGTACATCAACTAAAAATTAAATGAAAAAAATTGAGATTTTTGTTACCAGAAGACAGAAGATATACTGGACAAGGGAGAACTGAAAATTCTTATTTTCCTTGACACAATTACTCCAGGGATACCCACCTTAGCTGCCATGGTTTGAACGTGAGTTTTCCTGCACAGGCTTTCAGTCCTTAACTGAGTTAATACTTAGGAGGGTCGTGATACCTTTAGGAGGTGGAAGTTTATTGGAGGAAGGCATGCCACAGGAAGTGGGCCTTGAGGTGCCGGATCCCTATCCTGCTTCCTCTATCAGGCTGTTCTTGGTCTTGGTCTCTTGCTCTCTCTGTCTCCATTATAGCTGCAGTGCCCTGAACCACCTTCCAGTTTGTGCCGCCCTTCATGCCTTTTCTGCCCATAATGGACAGTATCTCCCCTCTGGAATCTTAAGCTAAATAAATCTCCTTTTCTCCATTTCTGCCTGAGGATGAGTGTGGTCTCATAGGAGCAAAAATGACAAGCCAACTGCCTGGTCAGCCTTTGCTTTCTGAAATTAAAATCTGAGCAAAGACATCGATACTGAAACAACTGAATTATCCAAATTTCTCATAGAGGAAATATGTTCCTAAGTGGCCTTTGAATCAATTTTCTATCCAGGCTCTACATTTAGAACCTTTCTCGAATTCACCGTATAAAAACTAAAAATAATAATGATAACCAGAAATACAAATGTATTTGTACAAATACATTCATTAATCAAATAATGTCAGTGGTTGAATGAACATGTTGGACACTATGAACATTGTAAATATCAAACATAAAGTTTATGTTTAAGGACATTTCATTGTAGTGGAAGGCATAATTATGACATATAAATTTTATGCATGGTATATTATAGTCTGTTTGCGCAAAGAGACTTTGAATGTTCTATTAACTATAGCTATAAATTTATATTTTGCAAATATATGCATCAATTATATATTTGTAATTATGACAGTAAAGATGAAGGGAAAGAGTTTAAAGAATCTAAGCAGATTCAAAAATTTAGAAATGTGCTAGCTGCCCCAGGTTCCATTGCTAGTGCTATGAGGAAAAAAATGAACGAATCAATAAAATAAAATAATAAGGTCTCTGATTAATTCACTTGTGTAATATCCTTCAGTTTCTTTAAAAATTGCATGCAAGTGTGTGTACATGCATGTGTGTACCTATATTTCTTATATGATAATCTTATCACATAAGCTTATTGTCAAAATATGATCAGATCAGAACTTTCTCAAAGCAAATGTTAAATTTTAACCATCTATGCATACTTGACAATGTCTGGAAAGGTCTTCTCATATTTGTAGACTCTATAATCTGGAATAGAACTTACCTTTTTTTTTCCTAAATGGAACAGCAGCTCAAGGTCTAAGCATACCAGGTGTGACCCTTGAACCAGTAATTTGCTATAAACTCTTTGTTAGTAGTTTTCAATGCGAGAACATAAATCAGCCATGTCATAGACACCTAGTTTTGTTCAGTTAAATTTTGTTTCTATGTTATTTTGATTTTTTTGCATGACTTTCCTAGTGAAGAAGGCCATCCAATTAGTTCAATCTTAATCACAAACCACTACCAGACTGTTTTCTTATCCATTATTTTAAGTAGCATGAAGAAATAAAAGTTTGATATTATCAGCAAATTTACACACATAGTTTTCTTCCTTCAAATATTTGGTGACTATATGCATAGCTGAGGAAAAAATATTTTAAAGTGCTATTTGTTTATTGCTTCTGATTTCATAGGATGTTACCGTTGCTCTTTCTGCTTAGGCAATTTAAGAGAAGAAAAGGAGATTTGTTTGGCTGATGGTCCCAGAGGGAAGATACAGTTCATTATGATGGAAGAGACATGGGCAATACAGAAGGTACCATAGTCAGATACTTTGTTATAGTAATGACAATGTAACTAATGCAGTCAGAAGCTTGCTTGATTTGACATCTGCATTCAGTGAAAACTCTGCAGGAAAACATTGCTAGTGGCCATCGAAGTGAGTGACATATTTTTGCAGTGTCTGTATATCTCTGAGAGCTTTCATCATGAATACTGGTGGATCATGTGCAGTAGGGGTTACAGAGGAAAGCCAAGGCAAAGATTATGGGCGCTGGAGAAATGGATCAACCACTTGAGTCTACTTCTAAGACGTGCCCAGGGTATGATATCCAAAGTGGCATGCAGGGTTTGTTTGGCAGCAGAGCAAAGTCTGAAGTGACTGTTGATGAAAGTGAGACTTCCTGTCACTGTATGGAGCACAGCTTGGAATTCTGTACAGTGGCCTGCAAGTCCTTGAACCGGTGGAAGCATCAGAGGACTTCAGAGTAAACTTCCAAGCATGTGTAGCCCCATCACACCAAGCAGCAAGATAGCTGACAAGGTTTTATCTCCAGTTGATGAACCTGTGATATAGGTCATTATTATCCTGTGGATAAATCTCAATGGCAGGCTCCTTCCTAATAGTTACTAGTGTAAAAGCTGGGATCTGACATTCAGAGATTCAGAACGACTGCAATTTTCAAGACAAATTCGTTGAGATTCACAATAGAATTCCTGTCTTTGAAGAAGTGGTCTGTGCCCTTCGGATGCTCACGTGCCAGATAGCAGCTGTGTGTTATGAATCCTCTAGAGAACACGAGTCTGTGCTTGTGGCGGTTGAAGGGGGATACAAGCTATCACTTTAGATTGCTCTACCTCCTTCTATTATTTTGCTCTGGACATCAGACCCTTTATTCCAGGACTGGAATTGCAGGCCACGCTCATTTCTGCCTGATATTTTTACATGGGATCTGGGGGTCCAAACTCAGGTTCTTGTGCTTGTGCAGCAAAAGCTTGAATCCCTGAGCCGTCTCCTCTGCCCAGTTTCCACATTGAGGCAGGACCTCAGCGCTGAACACAGGCTCTCTATTTCTCGCTAGGCTAACTAGCCTTCTTGCCCTGGAGAGGCCCCGTCTTTGCCTCCTGGACACTACAGGTGCCATCCGTGTCTGGCTGGGGTTTTTGTGGGTTCTAGGAATCCCAACCCTGGTACTGATGCTTTTAGAACAAACGCTTTACCCAGAGAGCTATGATTCCTGTGACCTATTAATTTCCTTTTAGGGCAGCAAAGCTGTAACTATGCACTTTCTGTTATGAAATCAAGTACCCAGTCAGAACAGGTTACGAAGCCCTGGTCAATGGGCTAGAACACAGACTCTAGACCGATCAGCACTTTTAGGTGCTATATCATGTCTGCCACTCACTAGACTTGAGCCCTTCACAGGTCCCTCGGCAAGTCTGAGTTACAAGGGCCCCACCCATAAAGTGAGCTAATGAACTGTCTCAAATGGCTGAGTTTACATGTGTGACTGCATATGTCATCGGTTTACAATGAGGACAAACCCCCAGTGTCTTCAGTCATAAGGAAACTTACACATTATGTATGGCAACTGGGAGTTTGGTTCTTGAATGTTCTTTACAGTTCCATTTGTTAAAGACATGGTGTCCATCTTGGCACTGTTGGGAGGGGATGGAACCTTTAAGAAGTGAACCCCGGTGGGAGCAAGTTAGATGATTTATGTATTCTCGAAGGATTTGGTGGGACTCTGGTCTCTTCCCTTTCTCTTTCCTTCCTAGTGAAGAGTTGAGTGACTTTGCCCTGTCACATCTGTTTGGCATATGATCAGAGATCAACAAGCAACAGGTTCACTTGACCATTAACTAGACCAACCAAACATACACTATTTATGTGTTCTTTGAAATATGGTTGTATTTTATATTCATTAGAATCATGGAAAGCTGGCTAATATGCATACATTATTAACTTTTTCTATATTTAATTTTTAGGTTTCTTTTACATTTTGTTTCAAAGTGGCCTGTGTAATATAGAATTCTTGAGGCCAAGGTTAAGATGATAACCTGCATTCAAGCTACTAGATCTTTCTTTCTCTTTCTCTCTCTCTCTAACCATAATGCGGACACACCACACACACACACACACACACACATTATTGTTAAACAAGAGGATGCTGTGAACAGTTGGAAAGATGAATGCTTTGGAGTGAGATGAATAGTGGTACAGAAAGACCTATGGAGATGTGGAGAAATAGCTCAGGGGTTAAAACTCTGCAGTGCAAGCAGAAGGTCCTAAGTTCAGATCCAAGGTCCCTAGGTCCCATGTGAAAACGTCAGGTGGAAATGGTGGTGACCTGTACTTCCGGTTCTGGTGGGCAGAGGCTGGGAAATCTTACTATAGCAAAGCAAAAAACAGGTAAAAGCAATCTAGGATGATTCATGGAGTCACCCTTGCTCTTCCACGGGGACACAGAGTGCCCCCTGACACACACACACACACACACACACACACACACACACACACACACACACGATAAATAAATAATAAATAAATAAAACCCCCACAAGAGTAGACAGGCCAGAGGGAACCCTGGCGTCCATAGAAGCATCCAGGCAGGAGGGTGGGAAGGAGTTGAATGGATTGATGAAGGGAAGGGAGGGAGATGGGAAAGAGGGGTGATGGAAGGAAGCAGGGGTAAGTACTCAATATAATTGTAAAACTAAAAAAGAAATTAAAAAAAGAAATAACAAGTTTACATTTGAGTTTTTAGAATCATCGTTCAGGTAAACGATAAAAAGTTTGAATCAGGGGATCTGTCACAGATATTCTGTAATCTGAGAGAAAAGTGAAGGCAAGGAAAAATATGTCTGAAGGAAGGAGAGTGATAAGAAAGCCACCCAGGAAGACTGCGTGGCTGGCTGAATTCAAGGATGGGGAGGGATGGCATCTAGAACAGCTTTGGACAAACATAGGTTTGTTAAACAATCACAGTGTTCAGTATAGAAGGACAGGGTTTGAGATCATGACAAATGACATGCAAATTTCATTGTAGACAAACTAAGGTGGCGATGACCTTGAGCCTTGCAGGAGCAGATGTTCAGTAGACTGCATGGGTTGTGAGTTCAGGAAAAAAAAAGATGTGCACTGGAAATGCACATTTGGAAATTTACAAATGCAGAGAGAGAGAGAGAGAGAGAAGAGAAAGAGAGAGAGAGAGAGAGAGAGAGAGAGAGAGAGAGAGAAGGCCAAATACACCAAGGGAAACGCTCCTTGATGAAATTAAACAAGGAAACAAAACAGTCCTCAGCCTGACTGCCTGGAAGGTTGCCAAGGTCAGATTTGAGAGTCATGGAGGGAGCGATGCCAAAGCTCAATGAGCCAGGGGAAAGAAGTCCGTGCCTTCAGGGTCCTTATTGATCACCTCTGAGGATAATTTTCAGTTGCAAGTCTGATTGACTGGTTACTATATTGTGCTGGGCAACTGGGACTGTCTTCTCAGACCATAGTTCCCTGGAGGATGGTGCGGTATAAAGTCAGAGGCTGGCACTGCGCACCCAGCGTACACTGACCCCTACTCACAGTACAATATAGCAGCAATACCCTTGCAGGAAAAAAAATTCAACTCAGATTCCAAAACATGTCCCTTGCAGTTTTGCCCACAGAACTGCTTTCAGCCTGTTTATTTGGCTACTTTTTTGCTTCCCCCTTCTGTAGAGCATGCCTTCTCCTGGCCCTGTGGTGTGCCTAACTTTGAAGGATCAAGGGCAAAGCTCCCGTGCCCTGTTGAATGTAATGAGAAACGTTTCCATTTTTGTGAGCGATTGCGAGCAACAAATCCTCAAATTACCATGTGGGTTGAAATGTTCAGTATCTCTTGCAATCTTCATCTCCCGGCTGGTAATTATCCTAGGCACACTGTGGTTTCTGGATTCCTTTTCTCTTTTAATTTGGGCCTCCAATTGTAAATCTCATTTGTAGCTTCCTGGGTAATATCTGAGAGTCTGCAAGGGAGTATCATTTATTCAGCCAAGGCAGGACAAAGTTGCTGGGTTTTTTGCTCACCCAGTTCAAGGGGGAGGAATAAGTACCAGACCACTGAGAAGGGTGGGTCATGCATCTTTGGGGAAAAGTATCAGGGAAACTCTAATCTCTCCTGATTTACATACGGTGACATTTTGCAGAAATATGGAAACATTAGCAGTGATATAATGAAATTCCGCCTATCAGCCTTAGAAGGAATAATGTTACTGTTGGGGCTGGCCTGTCCACAGTTTGTTATTGTGAAAATGTTCTTGCAAGCAACATATATTTAGCATAGCATGATAAGAAGGGTCTCTAGAACACACACACACACACACACACACACACAGAGAGAGAGAGAGAGAGAGAGAGAGAGAGAGAGAGAACTGATTAAGAAAGACACTTGATGTCAATTTCTTGTTGACCTGCACATGACGAGCACACAAGCCCATATCATGAACGTGTGCATACATACCACATACATACACATAAAAAAAGATCAAATAAAAAATAATGTAAAGTCCCAAGTTTAGTCCAAAAACACAAGGAAAAGCAATGATGTAATCATTAACCTTTGATTCTGTAAAAGTTTGGGTGCCTCAAGTCCAGATCCAAAAAGTCTGGCGGTTTGCAGCTGGAATGCTCTGAATGCAGTGGCCTAGGCGATTCAACAAGCCTGAAGGGTGCTGCTGACTCGGGTGACAAGGGGCGTTTAGTACATGCTGTGTGGTCAGTGCCGCTTGGTAGTTCTCCAAATGAAGCAAAGGGACTTCTTGTCTCCTCATATGCAGCAGTTGAGTCCCTAAACAATTCAGTGGAAAAATGTGTTTACCATAAGAAAAAGATCATGTGTTCAGATGTCATTCAGTTAGGATCTGTGTTCAGATACACAGTTTTCCATGTGTGAGAATTGTCCAGGAGACAGAAATTGCAAGGCGAGACTCAGCCACACACTGCAGAGTTGACTACAGATTCTGCTTCTTCCTACAACATGACTCCATTCCTTTAAGCTTTGTGATAACAACACCCCCAAGACTGTCCTGAGTGGCCCAAAGTGGAAGAGTCTTCATAGTCACTCTTCTTATGCATTTTTATAGCATTGGCCTCTCTCACTACACAGAAACCAGAAACCTTGGTTCCGCCTCGGTCATTCAGGCTTGCTTACTCATCATGAAAGTTGTGTTGACACTTAAAGAGATGCCCATCTATTGCACAAATAGAAGGAACAGGAATTCTATTGTAACCTGAAATCTTACCCTGAAAATGAGTCTCTCACAGGGGAGAGACACTTCTGTGGAAAACTGTTTGCTGAGTTAGTGTAAGGATCTTAATCAAATTCCCAAGATCCACATAAAAGGCAGGGGTATGAGGTATATACATGTAATCCCAGTGCAGGGGAGGTGAATTCAGGTGAATCGCAAGGTAGTCTACAATACTCAGGGAACTCCTGGCATGTGAGAGACCCACTTTTCTAGAACCAAGGTGGATGCCAGTACAATCCTTCAGTCCTAATCCATAGCAAGAGCTACTGCATTCTGAGAATTCCCCCTGCAAATATCTGCTTTCTTGGTATGCCTTCCAAAATTGCTGGATCAGAATATTGAATGAAAAACAAATGATTGTAAATCGTACCATAAAATGGCATTCAAGCTGTCTTCTTGACTCCAATCACACATACACACACACACACACACACACACACAGGTTTATGCAGTCATATGCATGTGCACAATCATACACATATACACACGCTCACATGCATGTGCACTTAATATGCACATATGCAAAGATACACTCAGTAAATCTCTTATTCAGAGCCTGTGACTCCATTTGGATCTTAGAAGCTCCTTTGAAATAGAGCTGATGATATATTCAACTCCTCCTCCCCACAAATTTCCCTGACTATTCTATTTTCTACTTCCATGAAATAGTTTCTTAAGCTTCCACATATAAGTGGGAATTTGTGGTATTTGTCTTCTTTTTACCCTATTTCCCACAACAGAATGTTCTCCAACTCCATCTATACTATTGAAAGGAGAGAATTTGATTCCTTTTTTATAGCTGAATAATATTGTGTTATATAGATTCACTGCATGTCCTTTACCCATCATCAGTGTGTGGACACCCGGGTTGATTCTCTATGTGGCTTCTGTGAATAGTGCAGCAATAACCATACAATACCAGAAGTCTGTCTGGCATACCGACTTCAATTTCTTTATCTATGTGACCAATCTTGTGTGGGTGGATACCCTCACAGTTCTAACTCTTGATTTTGAAGACTTTCCAAACTGTTTTTCCATAAGGATTATATCTATATTCCCAGCAACACAATGACAGCATTTCCCCTTTTTCATACCTTTTTGTCTTTTTTTATAACTATCCTAAGATGAGATGATAGCTCCTTTGAATTTTGACTTGAATTTTCTTGCAGACGATGAGGCTAAAGTTTTTCACTGATCATTAGGATACCCTCATTTGAAAAACTCCTGTGTTTTTGTTATTGAATTGAGTTCCTCAAACACTGGACATAAATTCCTTATCAGATGAATCCATTGCACATGTTTCTTCAATTCTACAGGCCATGTCTCATGTTTCCTCTGCTTCACATATTCACATAAGATTTTCAATTTTATTATCATTTAATTTCTCAGTTTTTGCTTTTGGTGGTTTCAGGATTGCATAGAAGAGGTTGTGTCTTCCTTATAGACCGTCTTGTTACAAATAAACGTGAATGCTTAGATGCACATGGAACTAACTGACCTCACCAAAGGCAAACGACAGGAAGCAGAAGCCTTACTGTACTGATGAAAGTAGGTGTGTTCAGATGGCGAAGAGTTACCTATCAGCAGTTGAATGTTGGGTGTCTCTGGCGAGTCAGACGCTCCTTGGAAAGTAATTTTAGAGTTCAAGAGAATCTAAAGCAACTGAACTTATATTTGGAAACTACAAAAGTTTGCTTTCATTTGACAGAACTTTCACACTAATCATGAGATTTTAGAAATATAGGAAAAACTAATAGAAAATTTTGAAAATGTTGAAATAACAAAATTAACTGATACTAAAGCAAAGCAGGAAAAAAGTAAATCCCTAAAGCGCTCCGGGGAACGTTGATAACAGCAACAGTCTGTTCATATTTTAAAACCGACTTGAACTCAAATAATGCTGTTTTGTTCACTTTGTGAATCCACAACAGACACTTAATGAAAACCATTATCCTTTTTGTATCTTAATCTAAAAACATCACATGCACATGTATGCGTCTGACTGTGTTGCAGATAGACATATGCGGGTGTGCATGTGGGGGCCGGAAGTCTACATCCGGTGTCTTCCTCGATTGCTTTTAATCAATTTTATTTATTAAGATAGAGTCTCTCCATGTCAACGACCCCTCAAAGTCTAGCATAGATAACAGGAGAGAAGGCTTCAGACAGTAGGATCCTTAGAGGCAAAAAACTAAACAATCATAATAGAGCTCCCATGCTAATGGGGAGCCCACTAGGGTGGAAGACTCAGAAGAAGGTGTGGCACCCACATAAAGAGATGTTCTAGGGGATGAGAGGGAGGAAGGGGGAGGCACCAGGAGAGGGGGAAGAACTGCGGGGGAGGGGGGTGAAAGGAAGGGGGAAAGAAGGGAAAGTGCAATGGGGGACGACAGGGGAGGGGAGAAGGGAGGGAGAGGACAGGGTACCTATTGAGCTTGTATGATTAGGAAAAAATAAAATGTGGGACAAAGAAAAGATAGGCTCTCTCAGTTGAATCCTGGGCTCAGTGATCGGGGAAACTAGCTCTCTAGCTTCCCTTGAGTCACCAGTCTTTGTGTCCCGAGTGCTGGATTTACAGGTGGCAACTGGTCTGCCCAAGTTTCATGTATGATCTGGGGATCCAAATGCAGGTCCTCTCACATGTGGAGAAGCCTTGTCCCTTAACGATCTCTAAGTCTGAACCTCATCATTAATTACATTGCAGGAGACTAGAGAATAAATCTAATTCTGTTACCTCCAAATCCATGCTCAAAGTAAGTTGAATGATGAGGAATGATCTCTTCTTTTGCTATTGTTTGTGCGTGTGTGTGCGCGCGCGCGTGTGTGTGTGTGTGTCAGAGGGCACTTGAATATGTGTGCCTATAGAGGCTCCAGGGTAACATCAGCCTGGATTGTTCTATATCCTTAATTTTTTTTTCTCTGGGGTTTCTCAGGTTTTGCCTTCCAGATCTGGAAATACGGCCCACTGCCATTTCTGTCTGACATTTTCTCTTGGGTTCTGATATCAGAACACAGGTACTTCTGCTTACGAGGCAAAAAAAAATTTATAACTCTTGAGCCATTTCTCCATCCTTATTGTATTATTTTTAAAGGGAGCTGCATTTTTAATCTAAAATGTGATGATTTATGTTACACAGAAACAAGTGCAGCAACATCTTGTAAGTACCTCAAAATGTCTGGCAGTAAGTCTCGGGAGATCCAAAACGGAAGAGCAAATTCCTTTCACTGGACAGGATTCATGGAGAAATGAAATCTCATTTACTCTTGATAGAGAGGGAAATGGAGAAATAAACAGGCTCAAAATGCCTTCTAAATTAGACGAAAGCGTCCTCATGAAGCCCATTATTTGTAAAATGAATATATGTTAATACTGTGCATAAAGATGGAATACAAGTGGAGTTAAAACACAAATTTCTAGCTTAGCAGATGTGAAAACTGCCCTTGTCACTCCAGAGCTGGCTGGTAATAAGTTCAGAGCACAGAAGCCAGTGCGGTACATGGGCTGGGAAGTAAGGGTGGTGCCTCAGTGGTGACAGGTCCTAGGACTCTGGCTTGATGCTTGCTTCGGAGCGCATTTCCTTTGTGGTGGGGCTGCGGCCTCTAACTTCTTCCATCGCGAAGAACCCTTCCTCAACCAGACAAGGATCCTTTAACAACGTCCTTGCAAACCCAAGAGACAAACCCTGGGAAAGTTCTAGGTCAAAAAGCACAAGTGAATTCTGTAGACAGTGTGACTCTCTGCTAGGAAGATTTCATGGGATTTTGGCAAAGGGAAGATTCTTTGAGAAGAGCTTCGGAATGGCCAGACCATCACGCGGCCCCACAGATACAAATGCACACAAAGTGGGCCTTTCTTCTGGTGAGAGGAGTCATACACAAGGCATAGACATGGGATAATATGCTTGGAATGTGACCTCACAGGGAAAAATGCCTCCTTTCTATCTTCTCCAAAGTCGAATACATCATTTCATCATAGGAAACCACCAAGGGTAGGAGAAAGACAGCGAGAAGCATGGGCTACATTGGAATACACTATGTCTGCTAAACATGTTGTGACTCTTCCACCTTTGCTTCCTCCTCACTTCCTCATTGTTTATGGCTGTGGCTAGGCAGAAAACCAATGCCTTATGCGTCCCAGAGATCCGTCATCTGATTACCGGGAGGAGATTAACGCCATACTCTGTGCAGTCAGGCAAAAGGCATGTGGAGCTATTTGTCAGGAAATCTGATTGGCTAGCACACAGGGTAGCAATTCCTTAGACATTTCTTTCTCTGACATCTTGTGCGACCCACCGGGATATGAACTCCCCCCCTGCTCCCGCATGCCTGTTTTACCCCCACGGGAAGTCCCTGCAAATCATTGTACTTCCTCATGTTCTGCTCTGCTTTCAGGAACCTTGGGGGCATGGACCATGCATCACGGAAGCGCCACGGGACGGTGTTATTACCAGTAATGAGAACAAATGGAATCTTTGCATCCATAAACAAAGCATAGAGAGCTTATAATATTTTTTCTCTGCTTTTAAAATCAATAATAAGTATCAGGGCATTTTCTTGGGATTAATCACTAGCTAACATTGTTTGCTATTTCGATAGGAAAGTTCAGTCAGTCATCATTCCCAAAAAGCTTCTCGAACTTTCAGTCACTGATGAATGAAATAGTGTGTGAGTTGCTACTCTTTCTTGGATTTAGATGACTCTTGTACCCAAGACACAATCAGGTCATTGGATTAACAGACCATAAAAATTGAAACAAAACAGTAAAGGAGCTCTTAACCTCCTGGGTTATTGCTATTTTGGAATCAGAAAGATCAAAGAAATTAATTATTTAGAAACCTTCTGTGCTTTTTTATTCGAACATTTTATCAAGAG
Organism: Typhlomys cinereus; assembly: GCA_023101885.1. Taxonomy (NCBI): domain Eukaryota; kingdom Metazoa; phylum Chordata; class Mammalia; order Rodentia; family Platacanthomyidae; genus Typhlomys; species Typhlomys cinereus. The sequence goes on along the minus strand of JALPQD010000186.1, from coordinate 2,201,579 downwards.
TAGATTTGTAGTTGCCAGATAGCCACATGTTTTCTTCAACTCATTCAAGGAAAGACTCTCAGGGAAGTAAAGACATACCGTGTCGCATGAGACTGTCTTGCTTATATAGGCACTGGTAGGCATCAGCTATCATACGGAGTAGAGTACATGCAAGTGAATTATTTAAACTCTTCAAACTATAGTTGTAAGGAAAGAGCAGTCATAATTTTAGGCAAAACTCAATTGTGATATTTTTCACATATGTGTGTATGGGGTGAGTGTGTGGGAGAGGCATGTGTGTGTGCACACAGAAGTAGATTTATCTACATGCGTGCACTTGAGTAGTGTGTGACTATGGAGGTCCAAGGGTGACATCTGGAATCATCCTTGATTGCTCTTGGACCTTACTGTTGTGAGCTTGAGTCTGTAATTAAACTCAGAGCACACCATTAGCATTACTGTGTTAGCCAGCTTGCTCTGGGAATTCCCAGGCCTTGTCTCCCAGGGCTAGAATTACAGATGGACCATCACACCTGCCCAAATTTTTACATGGGATCTGAGAATCTGAACTCATCTCCCTTTGCTTCTGAAGCAGTAGCTTTAACCACTGAGTAATCTCCCCAATCCTCAAATCTGGGTAATCCACACTGGACAAAATTACACTAGATATGGTGATTAAAGTCTGTATTATTATGTGGAAAAACATACTAGCTTTTCTTATTGGAAGTATCTAAAGTAGTAAATCAAGATTTTTTTATTTTGCATGTATATTTATAAACAAATAATGAATATGTATTCACAGTATTCTTTGTTATGTTAATAGTATAAGTCTTTCGATGAAGAAGTAATGTGAAGATGCTGCCTTAAAAATCTGTGATCATCCTCAAACTGAATAACCATTTCTTTGTGGCACTTTTCTGTATTGTTTTTTCTTTTGGAAGAAAGTATTCAGACATGAGTTTTTACAGGAGGTCAAATGCTGAAGATGATAGATGAAAGAGTTGAAGTTGTTGATTATTGTCATAGTTAGGCACAGGCGTTAACTTGACAGTTGAGGGTTCAAGCTCTGGACACATTTGTAGAGAATAGTGGTTGAGTTAAGCCCAGAGCAAACCTGCAGGAGATTGTCTAGCCCATGGGGAAGGCCCAGCCTATCGGTGGGTGGGACTAGGCCCTAGAATAAAATACAGAGAGCTGGTTGAGGAAGTGGGCATCCTTTTGTACACTTGACCAGCCATGCTGGTCTGGCAAGTAAAGATCCTCTCTCTCTCTCCCTCTCTCTCTCTCTCTCTCTCTCTCTTTCTCTCTCTTGGCCATTACATAGAGATGGTGTGGTCAGTTCCCTCGGCCTTGGCGTTGGTATGAGCTCTCCTGTCAAGCTGGACTGAGAACTGTAATCAGGAGTTGTAAGAGAGAATAAACCCCTTGTTCCCTTAAGCCGTTTGATCATCATTTATCAGCAACAATTCAGGCAAACTGCAACAACTATTTTCCACATACCTTTCCAAGAACTAGCAGTTTTGAAAAGACGTCAGTTGTTACTTCCTTCATTGTTCAGGGTGAGTCTATTAAAGGCAAGAAAAAAATTAAAAAATTTTTGTGGGTCTAGGGAAATAATAGCTCAGGGGTTAAAGATTTTTCCATGCAAGCAAAAGGACCCAAATTCAGAACCCTAGGTGCCATAGAAAAGTGCCAGGTAAATATAGTTGTGGCTTGCAATTCCTGCCCTGGAATTCCCAGAGCAAAGCAATAAAAAGGTAGAGCAATCCAGGACAATTCCTGATGTTTCCCTGGGGCATTCACAGGCACGCACTCAAGTGTCCTCTTACACACACACACACACACACACACACACACACACACACACACACACACACACAAACCCTCTTGTGCCCTCAGGGACAGCTTGGCAAAGAAGGAAGTTTTGTGCGTGTGTATTCAAGAGACTAAGACTTTACACCAACTGTTTTCTGTACCTGCGCGGCAATCTTGATGACATTATCAGCTTTTAAAATAATCAACTACAATGGATTTTTTTTAATTTATTTTTTCCACTCATACAAACTTGATAGGTTCCCCATTCCCCTCCCTCCCTCCACTCCTTCCTGGATCCCCTTTCTCCTTCCTCCCTTTTCCCCTTCCTTTCCCCCCCTCCCTTTCTCCCAGTGCCCCCATCATTCCTGGAGCATCCTTTAGTGTCCATGTCAAACTTCCCTCTGGGTCCTCCTCTCTGATGAGGTGTAAGGACTCAGTAGCATTGCCTAGAGCTCTTTCTTGTGTTCCCCTTTAGTATAGGAACACTATTGTGGCTGTTAATCCCTTGCCTCTAAGGATCTTAGAGCCTATGATCCATGCTAGCCTTTGGAGAGTCCATGACATATTAGTCATTGTGCAGGTCATGCAAAGACCTATTATGATTACTTTAGCCCTAATGTGTGTGGAGTATCTTGTATATCATTGCTCCTCCCCATCTTTAGGCTCTTACAATCTTACCGCCCCCTCTTCTGCAAATTTCCCTGAGCTTTGGGATGGGGAAAGATTAGGCTGGCCTGGTTCCTGGTGATTAATGTAGGGTCTCTGATTTTCTTTTGAATTATGGATATTCTTTTCTTCTTCTTCTTCTTCCAGTTTTGCTGTTGCTGGACCGCCCTTGGCTCCATCCTGATGGGTATTGGATGTCATCTCCTACCCAGAGATAAAAAGCTGTTAAAATAGAGTCTTATTATAAGAGTAGATTCAAAGGTAGATGGAATAAGAGTAGGAGACCGCGGTGAGGAGGAGGGGATCAGTCTCCCATTTGCAGGATGATTATCTTCTATCTACCAGACTCTATGTCCTCCCTTTCTGTTGCGATCAAACCCCATCAGTTACAAGTGACCAGGAAGGAAAGTCTGTGAGCTTAACCAGATATCTCATTACTTACTTGCAGTACTTGATAGTGGCCTGTATTCTCTGCTGTAGCATGACCCCTCTCTCCTTGTTTCTGGCGATGCCCTCCTTTCCCCTTCCCTCCTGTTTATAATCTTTGCAATTATTGTAGGTATTACAGTGATTTATCTTTGAATGTGTCACTAAGTGGGTTTGGTACTAGGATTCACCTATTAGGGAGTACATACGGCACTTAATTTTCTGTGTCTGGGATACTTCACTCAATATAATTTTTTCTAGTTCCATCATTTCTCAGCAAATTTCATTAATTCATTTTCGATGGCTGAGTAGTATTCCATTGTATAAATGTACCACATTTTCCTTATCCACTCGTTAACTGTTGGGCATTTGGGTTGATTCCATGACTTTGCTGTTGTAAAAAGTGCTGCTATGAACATGGTCATGCTTGTGCTATTGAGGTGAATTTTCACTGTATGGGGGATTATTCTCAAAAGTGGAATAGCAGGATCATATGGCATTTCGATCTTTAACTTTTTGAAGAATCACCAGATGGCTCGCCAGAGTGGTTGTATAAGCCTGCATTCCCACCAGAAATGTAAGAGAGTTCCCTTCTCACCACATCCTCTCCAGCATTTGGTGGTGTTTGTATTGTGGATTTTTGCCATCCTGACCGGGGTGCGATGATATCTCAGGGAGGTTTTGATTTGCATTTCCCTGATGACTAAGATGTGGAGCATTTTTTAAGATAGTTGTTAGACATTTCAATTTCGTCCCTGATAAAGTTTATTTTAAGTTCCAAGGCCCATTTTTTAATTGAGCCATTTGTTTCCTTGGTGTTTAATTTTCTAAGTTCTTTGTGTACTCTGGATAATAGTGCTGTATCACATATATAGTTAGTGAAGATTTTTCTCCCATTCTGTGAGTTGCCTTTAACTACAATGAACTTTAAATGTGGCTCACAGTAGGGACTTTGACTTGTGTATCTTTTGATGGGTTCCTAACATTTTCTCATATAATTTCAAATATTCTCATCTCTATCTTTTTCAGGAGGAAACTAAATCTAGAAGAATCTAGTCTTCACCCCCAGCCCCAACATCTCAATAAAAAGTGAAGTAGAAAGTAGAAAGCAGTTGAGATCTTCCCCCAGAACTTCACCAGACCAATTTCCCACTCTTTCCTGTAGGGAAATAATAGAAACAGACATAAAATTTTAAAAATCTTTTGACTCAACCTTTCACCATGGATATAGGAAAAAAGAACAGACTTACAAGAGTTCAAGGAAATAGTTCTACTTTTTATCCTTTTCAAGGAGAATTAGAAGCAATAAAATGGGAGGATTATGAGACAGAACTAAGATACTCGTGACAAATCTACGAGTTGAAAAGAACAATTACTCTAAAAATAACTGCAGCTAAAGAGATTTAAGTTCTTTGCTTTTTTCCTTACTTTTCTTTGATATGGGTTGAATGATCAATATCCATTGAACTTCCAAGACAAAGGTATTTATGGTTTCTCCATTAATGCTTTCTTGTCTACGTCTATTCACAGCCAATTGCCATGTGTTTTGGTTAAATTGGACTCTTGTAATGAAATGCAATGGAAAGAGCAGCTTATATGTTTCAATAGACTATATTGCTTGTAGCTCAAGAACCTGGGACTTCTACAATTTTTTTAATTTATTATTTATTCAATTGTGCATGTATGTGTGTGTGCATGTGTGTATGTATATGTCTGTATGTATGTGTGTGTGTGTGTAGAACTACGGACGAATTCAGGAACCATCCATGGACGCCTCCACTTCCTCCTTGTTTACTCTGCCCTGGGATTCACAGGCTCCGCCCTACTAGGACCAGAAACTCAGGCCACCCCCAGTTTCCGCCAGGCATCTATACGTGGGGTCTAGGATCCGAACTCTGGACCTTCCGCCTGCAAGGCAGAGGCTTAACCCCTGAGCCACCTCTCCAGCCCCAAGATCCTGGGACTTCTATGGAATGAGCAGATCCAGTGTCTCTCAAAGGCCCTTTTCTTGGCCCATGGATGCCACCAGCCACCACACCCTCACCTGGCAGGAGAAACAGGACAGTGCCTTGGGGTGTTCTTCCTAAGGGCACTAATCTGTTCACAGGGGCTCTACCTCTGTGAGCTGATGCCCCCCTCCCTCGTGACCCCAGACTTTAATTCCACTGAACGTCAGGTTTTAGGCAGGTTTACACCAATATGTCAACTATAACACCATATTTTAGTTGTCCATGTCACTTCTGTCTCATCTGTGGAGACTCACCAGTATGCTCTGGACTAATTTAGCATCTGACTTTGAAAACCTGAAGCAACTTTCCGTGTGTGTGTGTGTGTGTGTGTGTGTGTGCACATGTATATGCAGGCATGAGTACATCAGGTCACTTGAGTGTGTGTGCTTGTGGACGCCCAAGGATGACACGAACGATCATACTGGACTGCTCTACCTCCTGATCACTTTGCTCTGGGGTTTTCGAGTCTCTGCCTTCCAGGGCCAGAAGTATAAGCTACCACCATATCTGCTTGGCATTTTTTACATGCAATCTGGGAATCCAAACTCAATTGTTTCGACTTGCAGGGCAAAGGCTTTGCCCCCTGAGTCATGTCCCTAGCCCATGATGCAGCCTTCTGGGTGAATTTCCTGGCCCCCTTGAGCCATGAGCCATCTCCCTGGAGTACAGGTCTTGCTGTGCTGTGATTGCTTCCCACCTCACCTAGAACAAGGGACCCAGAAAACCTGCATAAGCTCCAAAGGAGAATTTGTAAGTTCACTGACTGGACTGGTCCTTCAGAGTGTCTGATTCAAAAGGTCCAAGAGGCGGCCTGAAAAGTCTTCACTTCAACAAAGCTTCTAAATGATGCCAAAGATCTCAGTTCCAACAGCACATACGGAAAATTATTCACCAAGCAAAATATATCCTAATCTCTAGCCTTATTTTATACTTTAAGATTTGCCCAATGGTAAGTCAATTTAATATCAAAATAATGAAATTTATCAGGGGCACTTTCCATTTGTATGATATGTCATGTGATTAAATACTGTAATCTCTTTTATTTTGGAAAGCCTTGGAGTCAAGTGTTTGGCTCTGAACTCTGAACCCCAATTCTAGATCAACTAAGAGCAGCATGGCCTCGAATAGTGTATCTGACATTTTGCAACTGAGCTTCCCCAAGTATATAGGACAGAAAAGACATCACCTACCTTCAAAAAGAATTAAGCACTGTGCAATCATTTGCTTGGGCTTATCGTCCCATTCAATTTCCATTTGAGTTATCTTTTAGACGCCAAGTCTTGAGCTGGTCTTCAGATCCCTGAGCCCTAATTCTTGCCATTATGCTATAGTGTTGCCCTTTCATGCCCAGCTTGAAAAGGGGCCCTCTACCTATGGATTTCTCTAATGCAAAGGTTTTTCATTTGCATGAGCCATGCTGACCCCTTTATATGATTGATTCCATCTCTTGCAGTCATTCTGCACTGGCTGTGAGATAATGCTCAGACCCAGATAGAAAGGAAGCAAAGATTATTCAATTGGTTCACAGTGCCAGATGCATGTCACCCATTTATGGCGAACAATGCATGGCAGAGGATATGGCTGAAGACAGAATCAGGAGGCTAATTCAGATTACTGCAGCCTTCAACCGACTGAGAGACAAGCCTTTCTTCAGCAAGACTCTACCTCTTAAAGGTGCCACATCCTTACGATTCGTTAATGTTAACTAAGGATGCAAACACACAAGTCTACAGGGGATTGGGGTTCTTCCCTTGAGTCTTCTTTCCTCTGTACATTACAAAACTGCTCAGCTGGGATTGCTTGATATGGATATGCCCTGACTTATCCCCCACTGTCCCTACCTTTATGCAGTTTAGGGGGCTTGTCTAGTCACACAAATGAAAGAGAAACCTCCTTTCTGATAGCAATGCCTTTGAAAACTGCCACCACACACAATGACTAAGCTTCGGTGAGGCATCCATTTCTATATGTCCAAAGAATTTAAACACCACATGATCAGTAAAACCAATTGATGCTATACTTTGTGTGCTTTTTCCATTCACCATTTTGATTCTGATAACTTGAAATAAAATTTATATTACAAATGGAAGAAATGGTTGATATTCTACTCAATAATTTAGCATGGTCCCATCGAGTGGAATTCAGTCACTTCTAATTCTGCCGTTGTGTCAATGATGGTTTATAGTCTCCCCTTCTGAATTTGAGCACATGGCTAGCTAAAGTGAAATAAAAGGGAAATTAATCCCAGCAAAGCAGCTCTGCTCCTCTTGACATTTAAGATTAATACTATGTAAAAGTAAGATTTATTGCTCATCATTCTGAGGGTCTGTTGCATATTCCTCATGCTGCTTGTGATCCAAAAGATGATTTCAGGTCTCTGACTTTTATCTCACACATAATCTTCTAAACTAATTATCAGTATTTTTTCAGATAACAGTACGTGCATAATTATTTCATAGTGGAAGCTTTAGGAAATGGAAGCCTTCAAAACTAATTTTGTTCAGATTGTTTTCTCTAAGGAATCATTTCACTGTATATTTTTCAAATATTAGAATATTCCATTTTTTAAAAATCTGCCTCTGGTTTTCTACCCTAAATTCTCTCTCAACTGAATTTTCAAAGAAATCCAAATATCTTTATTTTATCATGGAATAAATTTCTGTCTCTTATTAAGATGAATAAGATGACTGCTACTAGAATTTAATTTTCGTTAGGTTTTCAGTTTCTTCCCACTGATTCATTTCTGTGTCACCATTTCCTATGAACTCTTTAGCAAGCTGCTCAGATGATAATACACGTGCAACTTTTTGCTTTCTGTAAGAATAATATATAGTATCTTGAATCCCAATTATGTGGAACAAATATGCTACAATTTGTAATTATCATAGCGATTACCATTATTTTTAATGAATCGGTTCTTGAATTAAGGCTCTGTTTGGTTTATTCACAGTATTGTAAAGACTGCTATAAAAAATGAGCAAGGCTCTCAGCCATTTATAATAAAAGCTGAATGACTCAACAGACCTCCATTTTTTTATTTGCATTAATGAGTTCATCCCCAAATATATATGCAATAATATATAAAATTAAGTTATAAACGTAGGGGTGTGCTCCAAGTCACTATGAAAATCTGCATGCAAATGCATAATAATCACAAATCTACAATATTACAATATTAAAAAATACCCAAAATTAAATTATCATGTGGAAATAATCATAATGCTATTGGAAACTCAATTATTGTGGCAACCCTTGTCAGGGAATTAGCAGAGTATGGCAAAGGCAAGTCAGACCTGAATTCATCAAATATATATTATCACAATATTACATGTTCACTTCGATTCCATGCAAAGACAAACATCCTCTCTCACTAGTATCTGCTTGGTGCATTTGTATTATTCATGAACAACTCTATGATCTATTATACATACAAAACTGATTGTACGCTTCTTGCCGCAGGCTGCAAGGCAGAGACACAGAATTAATTTTATTATATACACATGCATGATAATTGTGAAGGATTTGGTCAAATATCAAACTCTTCCTCTGTCCTCCATTATTTTACCTAAAAAAGGTGTGTGGTGGGGGCTACAGGTGAAAGGTCTAAGGTCATCAGCAATTGCACTTCATGACAGTGAAACTCTTTGTCATTCAGTGTAGCAAAGTTCTTGGTCATCACTGAGCCTTACACTGTGAAGCATCATCCAACATGGTTCTACACCAAAGAAGTTTATTTTACTGATATACTCAAACTTTCATCCAAGCAGCATCACTCTTTGGAGTAATTTGGGATAACCGTCTCACGCTGGGGCTAGTAGCTATCCTGGAGGGTGAGTGATCAACTGGATGTTTAGAGAAGACCATAGTTGACTAGATTTGAAATCCATAAGAACATCAAGGCTGTCAAGTTCTCTGTCCCATGCTCCCACTCTGTGTCACAAGAACTTCATGACATTCTTTGCCACCTTTCACTCCCTGGTGTTTGCAGCGTTGTTTGCACTTAGAAGAAAATACTTGCTTCAGAAGTTTAATGTACTGCTCCAGCATTGCTCTACTGTAACAATTTTAGCTTTTGAATTCATCTAAAATGCATGGTCCAATAGAAGCCCAATGTAAGACACAGAGTAATTCTCTATATTCTAAAGCCTAAAGTAGATTATAAAGTAGAAGAAAATACATAAAATCCATTTTAATAATACTTTATTTAAGGTAATGTGGCCAGATATCTATACATTCATTGCACACTGTGCATGAAAAATTGTAAGATGATTTAGTGTCTACCTACCTATCCAAATGTGGTATTTACAAACTCATCTCAATTATTGCTGGCCCCCTTCAAAGAGCCAATGTCCACATGTGGTCTGTGATTGACTGTGGAGGGGTCTGTGATTGACTGTGGAGGGAGACACGGACTGAGGTGTTCAGATATCTCAGGGGAGGACTCTAGCAACAGTTTCCACTTCTGGACTGAATGTTTATATAGCTCTGATTCAGAGAAAAAATTCTAACCAGAGCAAAAAAAAATAGAAATGAGGATAATTTTAAAATTTTGGCCAAAGGACTATCTTTTGTCTTAGCAACTTCCTTGGGAGTTCCTTCAAGATCTCCATTCACCATGGTGTGAGTAAAAGATGTCTGTTGCAGGGGGGTAGTATAAAGGACTCAGGCATAGCAGGAACCTGATGTCTAGAGTAAGTCACACTCTGCCCACTGCGCCACTTGCTGCGTGCTTCTGAGCTCGGGGAGCATAATTCATGCAAGGACCAACACTAGTTCCCAGTCAAGTAACAAGAATTAAATAAAGTGTGAAAAGGCCATTTTTATTGTTACGTCTATGATTACTTAAAAGTCCTGAGAAATGTCACCTAATTCTTTCACTATAGATCTTTGTAAAATATGAGACTGTTAAAGCCAATCCATTTTTTAGCATTTATTTATTTATTTATTATTTATTTATTTATTTATTTATTTATTTATTTATTTATTGTGTCTATGTGTGTTCCTGTGTGTGTTCCTCTGTGTCTATGTGTGTTCCTGTGTGTGTTCCTCTGTGTGTGTGTGTGTGTGTGCGTGTGTATGTGTCTGTGTGTGTGTGTCTGTGTGTGTGTCTGTGTCTGTGTCTGTGTCTGTGTCTGTGAATATCAGAAGCACTGGATGTACCTTTGGTAGCCCAAGGGTGACTTCAGGAGTCATCCCGGATTGCTCTTCCTCCTTTTTGCTTTGCTCTGGGGATTCCCATGCTCCCTTTCCAGGGCTGGAAGTATAGGCTGTTGGTATTTCCACCTGCCATTTTTATATGGTCTCCATGTTTCGAACTCATGTCATTCTATTTGTGAGGCAGAGGCCTAACCCTAAGCCATTTCCAGCCCAAGCCAAACCATCTAGATCCCTTGTCAAAAGAAGAGCTACAGCAAGCTGGAAAAAAAAAAAAAAACTGTGACAGTACCCAAACCTCTTGGGCAAGATTTTGTGCAAGGGCTCTTGGATGGCATCTGTGTTCCTCCTGGTGACACCCTCTTTCTAGGCAGGGACCCACTTGAGAATCTTTACCTTAATGACTGCTATACAGAAAGAGATAACGGATGCTAATGAGCAAGATGACTTCTCCTTTTTTTTATTAAAAATGTAATTATACATTTAAAAATTTTTTTACCAGTTCCCTCCCTCCCCCCTCCTCCCCCCGAACCTCCTCTTTCCCTTCCTCTCCTTCCCCATCCCCCAGTGCCTCCCCCCCAATTCCCAGAGAGTCCTTTATTGTGTACGCCTAACTCTCCACTGGGTCCTCCTCTCCGATGACATATAAAGACCCAGTGGCATTTCCATAAGCCCTTTCTCTTGTTCCCCTTAAGCATAGGAGCACTACTATGGCTGTCAATCCCTTGCCTCCAGGGATCTCGGTGCCCTTAACAGATGCTAGACTTTATGAGGGCAACAGTGCGCTGGACATTGCACAGGGCATGCAAAGTCCCATTATGATTGCTTCGGCCCTAACTAGTGTGGAGTATCTTGCAAATCATTGCTCCTCCCATTCTTTTGCTCTTACAATCTTACCGCCCCCTCTTCCGCAAATGTCCCTGAGTTCCAGGATGGGGAGAGATTAGGCTGGCCTAGTTCTATGTGATTGATATAGAGTCTCTGAAGTTCTGGATTGTGGTTTGTTGATTTTCTTTTGCAGTTTTGCTGCTCCTGCAATGCCCTTCACTCCATCCTGCTGGGCACTGTATGTCACCCCCTGGCCAGAGACAAAAAGCTGTTAAACTGGAGTCTTGTTATAACAGCACATTCAAGGGCAGATGTAATAAAAGTAGGAAACCTCAGTGAGGGAGGGGTCCATCACCCATTTGCAAAATGATTACTTTTTATCTGCTAGACTATATGCCCTCCCCTTTTGGTGAGATCAGGAAAGAACCTGGTTACGTTCACAGGTCTTCTCCTTCTTGCAGAGCCTTTGGTGGGGCAAACCTGGGAGCCTGCTATTGAACTGCAAACATCCTGTCTTTCCAAGTTATCTTATCTGTAGAGAATACAGTCCGCTGAGCAGAAAGGCAGAGTGTCCCTTTGCTGGTTTCTGAAGCAACCACAGAGAGTGTGACTTCAGTCTCTCCACCTAACACCACACCCAGAGAACAGATGGGCTTGGCTTTCTGAGGCTTGTGACTGAGTGAGGATGACTTGGATGCAAGAAAAGAGAAGTTGAAACACAGAGGATTTAAGAAAAATGAATTTAAAACTGTTCGAATGGGACACCTGTAGTAACTTGTCTCCTCTCCTTGTTCCTCTTGCAGTGAAACGGAAAAGAAGCAAAGCCCCTAAATATCTGGCTCTTGAATTGCCTACCAAGAAAAAAAAAGTGGTACATTGAACAAATATCTGTGTAGGGCAAGAAGGTGGAAGGTGACAATTTGCTTGAAATCGTACTCAGGTATTCAAGCAATACGTGGAATCTGTTTTCTAAGAGCCACCTCCAAAGTTGTGCTGGCAAACAAAACCTTTCCAACGAGCAGCAACAGGCTGGTGGCAAGGGTGTGGCGGAGAGGAGGTGGCAGGCGCTCTTAGTTCCCCAATTCCTCAGCTCTGGAATTTATTAGCTCCTCAGCTTTCTGACAGGAGTTTGCTACTTCTCTAGTTCTCCACAAGCTTCAAATGCAGAATGCAGGAGACTATTTATTTGCTTCTGCCATTTTCTTAACCTTTGTTTTTATGTATTAGTAGAATTTGGACACTTGCGTGATTTTCTTACTGATGTTCCCAAATCTTTCTTCTGACCTTCTTCATGCTATGATTTCAAGTCAGCCTTGACTGACCTGAAGTTCCTTATTAGGGTCAGGTGCTTAGTTATTCAGAGAGGACATACCTACAGGTGCATGGTGGATCCTTATCAGAGCAGTTCATAGTCAGTGATGAACACCTATCACATCTTGAATGACATCTGCAACTCCTTTGCCTAGAGTGGGGTCACATGTTTTTGCAAATGTGCATGTGTGTGTGTGTGTGTGTATGTATGTGTGTATACGTACAAGAGGGAAATTGAGTTGTGTATGCCTGTGGAGGCCCAAGGGTAATATTAGGAAACATCCTAATTTCTCTGCCTTCTCATTGCTTTGCTCTGGGGTTTCCCAGGCTCTGCCTTCCAGGGCCAGAATTGAAGGTCACAACCACTTCTACCTGGCATTTTTACATGGGATCTTGGGATATGAACTCAAGTCTTTTTGCTTGTGATACAAGCGCTTTAACCCCTGAGCCATCTCCTCAGCCTGATGGTTACATTTTGATTGATGGGCCATAACATTCCAAGACAAGGCATTTGCTTGTTACATGTCCTGGTTTATTGCTTGGAACCAACATTCTTTACCCCCCCACACCCCAAGTTTATCTAGTTCTCAAGGTGTCTTGCGTAAACTAGGAAGGTACCATGCCCCCTATCTGAAATGCTTAAAATTAGAAGTGCTTACAATTGGAGATTCTTTTTTTTTTTCAGATTTTAGAATATGTGCATATAACCCCTTGAGATATTTTGGGATTTGGACCCAAGTCTCCACACAAAACTTGAGTATGTTTCATTTTCATGCATCTCTTCTACTATGGCCTCAGGGAATTTTATACAGTGCTTTAAATAATTATGTACATGAACCTCCATGGAGTAGGCTTTTTCCACTCATAACAGCATTTTAGTTTTTAAAAAGTTTTAGATCTTGAAGCATTGGAAATGATTTCATACATTTACATTAGAATAGTCAGCTCGTGTATGATACTTAGGATCTTAGAGATACAGGTGACTCTATATAATCTAATAGTTAAATGATACACACACACACACACACACACACACACACACACACACATAAGAGAGTAAGTCTTTTTATTATATAAATCATGGCAACAAAAAAAAGAAATTTACAATGAACTTCTTTGTGTTCTTTGGTACTTCATATATGAGTATAATGAATTTAAGTCTTTTCACTCCTTACTACCCAATCCCATTCCCACCTCCAGACTACTACATATTTTCTCCTTTCCATCCAGACTACTTTCATGTCTTTCTGTGAATATGTGTAGTTTTTTCCCTTGCTGGGGCTGGCAGGAATTTTCTCTTTCTTCTTGAAGTCTGTCCCAGCATTGTCATGAAGAACAAGATGTGACTCATGCGCAAGCCACCTGTGCAGAATGAAAGTTTTTAATAGCTACAGCTTGAAAAAAAAAAGAAAGGCAAAAATCCAGGTGAAATCATTTGTAGTGTAGTGTGTTGTACTTAACCAACTGTAGCTAAAATATTATTTCAAAAGCAGACCAATATGAAAAAAGGAGAGGGTTTTTCTCTAATAGGCTTTTTTTTCTCATTGAAGCCCATGGCTGTTCTCCCACCAGTCTTGCCAACTGCCCATCAGCAGGTGGTCAGCTATTGGCTTTTCTGTGGCAGAGTTCTCTAACTGAAAACACCGGCCCTCAACTTCAGCCAAGGAAGCAAAGTTTTCCTTCTCAAAGCCCAGCTTCTGGGTGTTGATTGACATTTGAACAAAGAAAATGTCTTTACAGTTAAGCATCAGAACTATTACTTGTCTAATACTGAGTGACCCTTGGGTCACTGTGGGTCATTTCTCCTGATTTGCATTAGGTGTTCTTTGAGACACAACATTAATCCAGTAGTAATTAAAATGATATACTGGGCTATTAACATTCTCAGATCTTTAAGGCAAAGTGATCTATGCCTGCAGCCCTGCCCAGGCGCCTAATTAAATGGCATACAGTTGTAAATGGCTATTGTAAGCAATTCACTGTTTAAAACTGGAGTTCTGGGAAGTGCAGTTTATGATAGGGGTGGAACAGCTTTAAACAGCTTGTGTGATACACAAGCAAGATTTGCTTAGGGGCTTTGGACACAACCCCGGCTCCTGTTGGAAAGCAGACCAGATGTAGCCCACGGAGGCAGACACGCAGGCCACGTGAGCTGAGACTTCAGGATGGCATGGACTCCGTGCCTTTTCCCATGTGAGTCAGCATTCTTGGGGGATACAGCCAACCATCCCCAAAGCAGGAACACTGCTTCGCTCCACCCACCAACCTCTAATCTCCTGTGATCAGCCCCTGAGCCAAGGGATTTGTGAGTGTAAACTCAAAGACTTAGATAGAGCCTCTCTCTGACTCCTCCCTCCTTTTCTCCTTTCTTCCCTCTGCAGACTAGAACTCACAGACTTGTTTTCCAAATCACTCAGGAGGGAGTGGCAACCTCTTGGTAGAGTTCATTTCCATCTGGAATTCCTAAGAGACACCAGGCCAACCTTCTCTCAGCCCGGGAAGTGACCTGGGTGATGTCGTCATTTTTATTTTTCCTTTCTGCTGACAAATATCATCAGCCCTCTGTCGGGGCCACCTAAGTGGCTATGATAACTGTGCTTAACACCAAACTATTGACCAGTGAATGAATGAATGATTGAATGAATGAATGACTTAACAAAGGAGTAACAAATGACTTCACACTGCTGCCAACTCAAGTCGGACTTCCTGACATTATTTGTTGAGTCTTCAAATTTGAATTTTGACATTTTAACTAAACGGATTCCTCTTTAAGCTGTGTTGGGTTGTGTCTTGATTAACCCATCCTAAGTTGAAACTATAACGTGAGCACATATGGGATACAGCTAACGTATCAAACATCACAGCTGATCAACAGGGTGCCTTACACCATCTTATAAAGCACCCTTGGGTCCCTAATGGTCATGTGACTAGCTGAGAGCTGCACTCAGTGGACTACCCAGCATCAAAACAGAACGTCCTACAATCTGTGACTATCCTCGGAGAAGACAGGCTTCTAAGTGCACATTCCAATGACTGTGCCAGTCTCCCAACATCATACATCTGGAACATCCTAGATCTAACTGTGGGATCATCAGGAAGAGAATAGACACGTAGAAAGCCTGAAATTTCATCTATTTCGGAGGCTGAGGCAATTTCCAAACCTCCCTGAGACACAGAGAAAGTCAAAGCCAGCTGGCAGTTTAGTGAGAACTTGTCCCAAGATAAAAGCTAAAAATGGACGTAGAATGTAGCTTAATAATAGAATGCCTGCCTGTCATGCAGTTAAATCCCTACTGCCACACACACATGCCTGCACACACACACATGCCTGCACACATACAGACACAGACACAGATATACACATACACACATACACACACTCAGAAGCTACGTTGTCCTGTATCATGAATTGTTCTCCCTCTAGGTTTCTGCTGTTAGAGGGCGTGTAAGAATATATTTCTCGAGCTTAGGTAACTATTGGAATTAAGAGGAAAAGCATCGCTGTCTCTGGGTATTCAGGTGTTCAGAAACTTTTTTCAGCCAGTATCACCCAACTTCTCTAGGGGTTTGAGATACCCTTTTTTCTAGAATCCATGTTACTTATAATTGACTGTAGTTTTCATTTATTCTGAATAATGCAGTAGAATAAAACATACCCTATCCAGAGCATGACTCAGCCATCAATCTGAGGCACCATGGGTGTGTTCAAATGCACAGCCCAACCTGTGAACGGCCTCAACTCGCCCAAGGAAAAGAGTGAGCTGGTCACCACACAGCTGGTCTGCAAGGGTGTTTATGAGTCTCACGAGTTCAAACTCCAGCCCCGTTTTATTGGTATATTCAAGGCAATCCCCTTGGATCAGAGCAAGTGGAAGTACAGTGGCTTATCCAACCAGAGCTGCCAGGGTAGGAGCTCTTTAGACATGCAGGAATGATGCTGAGTGCTTTTGTGCTAAAAGAGAGGGCTTTCCCTGCAGCTGCTTCAGAGATCTTGGTCAAGAAGATTCATGAGATGCCGCTGGGTTTCAGTCAGCCTAATGCAGGTTGGAGATGCTACATAAAATACTTACACTAGCACTATAGCACTGTGCAGGACTTCGTTCAGCTGTGGAATCATGTGGAGAAGAAGCCAGAAGAAACAGAGAGTGGAACCCGGGGTCCCCAGGATCTTTGAAGTGAGAGGATCAGTGAGACAGTCAAATAGCACAAACATCAGTTAAGATTAGGTTCAGATGCTCCATGCAATGTACTGAGTCTCATTCATAACATTAAAGACGTGGTTACCCGTGACAACAATAGATTTCAAAAATTCTCATCACAAGCTGCTAAGAAAGAGCATGCAAATTTCGGATATGTTAATGAGCTTAATTTCACTATTCTGCAAAGCATGAATGCATACAGTTTTATGTAAACTCTGTGTTTTACACAAAAGGTATGTACTGGTCAATCAAAGAAAAATGTTACTTAAAAAAAAAAAAAAAGAGGAGTGGAGGCCTGGAGAGATGGCTCAGGGGCCAAGACACTGCCTTGCAAGCAGAAGAACCTGGGTTTTGATCCCAGGTCCCAAGTAAAAATGTCAGGTGGAAATGGCAACAGCCTGAAAAAATTCTGGCTCTGAAAGGCAGAGCCTAGGAAATCCCAGAGCAAAATAAAAAGGAGGTAGAAGCAATCCAGGATGATTCCTGAAGTCACCCTTGGGCCTCCATATGGACACATAGTGCCCTCTGATACACACACACACACACACACACACACACACACACACACACACACAATTAATTTTTTAATTATTATTTTATTTTTCTAGCTTTACAAGCATGTGAGTACTTCTCTGTGCTTCCTTCTATCCCCCTCTCTCTCATTTTCCTTCCTTCCCTTCACCAATCCATTCCAATCCCTCCTGCCCTCTTGCTTGTCTGCTTCCATAGGCCCCAGGTTTCCCTCTGGCTTGTCTACTCTTGGGGGGGGATTCATGCCCCTTGTGGCAAACCAACTTGCCACTCTTGGAGCCACCCCACTGATAGGAGCATTTCCCTTCAGTCATGCAACTTTAGTCCCCAAGGTTTCCACTGTATGTTCTTATCTCACTTGAGTTCCTGGATAGTATATGGAGGCATGACATCTTTGTCAGTGTATTTGGATTGGAACTACCTAAATTATTTTTTAAAAAATGGCGGACTAATAAGAACCAATAAGAAACATTTCAGGAGAAGGCAAAATATTGAGTGAGCGAACTGTGAAGATGGGTATGCGGTTAAAATACAGACTAAACACGCAGAAGGTTCCAGGTTTGGACTTCTAGGTTCAATGTAAAATGCCTGACAGATGTGGTGGCCTGCCTATCATTCCAGCCCTGAAAGGCAGAGTCAGGGGATCCCCAAAGCAAGCTGGTAGTTACTACATCCCCAGTAGTATGTTTTGGTTTTCATTCGAGACCAGACTCAAAATGATAGGAAAACTAGTGATTGAGAATCACTCCTGATATCATAGTTGAGTGTCCACAAGCACACACACTCAGGTGCAAATGCACATGCACACATTCATGTGCACCCAACCACATGCAAAACACGCCTACACACAGCATGCACCCCATACATCTGCACACATAAAAAAGGAAGGGTTGAGTAGTGCATCTCCTGTTAGGATCTTCTTTAGATATTCTTTTCATGGAGTTTGGTCAATTCGTCTTACTGGGCATGTGAAATGTTGTCCTGCCCATATTATCTGTGAGAATAAACTCAAAGATTCGGGTTCAAACAATACTCTGGTAACTCAAACACATAGTTTCTGCCTTTTTTGGCCCTAGGCCAACTATTTTCAAATAAATCATTCAGCCCCATGACTAGATGAATAGTCATTGTTAACTAAACATTTTGATATTATGTGGCCATAAATCCAAAATAAAGCAAGACATATGTGTCACAATGCTCTAGTCCCAAGCTTTAGTCTGAGTGTACCAATGTTTATGTAAGGTAACCAGCCAGGTGCAATCTAAAAGTCACCTACCCTAGTTGACAAATATTCACATTCACTGGTTGTGAATTCATTCTTACAGTTCTTAGAATTGGTGTAACTAGTTCTTACCCAAAGCATAAGTAAAATTGGCATTCACTACTTTAAGAGAAATACTGAGTAGCCATTTCCTAATGATCTGATAAAAGAAAATAGCAAAAATCTATGTAATGCCATTTCTGTAACTAAGAAAATTTATTATACAGTTAATTGATTAACTACAGTTTGGTTGCTGCTCAACTTCCCTCTTCCTTCTTCAAGTGTAGGTACCACCCTCAGCGTATGTTGACTGAACTCCCCATTCTTAGAATCTTACCAGTTTCTCCTGCTTCAGAATGGGGAGTCTAAACATTGACTAAATCCACTTGGATGTGTATTTCAAGCCATGAGTAAGTGCAGTGATGTATTTTTCTCAGCAAAAGTTTAAAATAATCTCAATATCCCACAGGCCTCACCGTCAGTCTCCATGAAAACAGATCAATGGAAAGCAATATAGCTGAACAGCAAGTGTAAATACCAGGGCTTTATTTGTAGATGGTTTCCACAGCTATAATGCCAGAGAAAGGAATACTAGAATAATTTTCTTTTATAATAAGTACACTGCTTCCTAGGCAGAGTAAACCAAGTGCTATCAATGAACTGGCAGATAAAACTCAACAGAGTAAAGCCACTTTCTTTCTCCTTTATTGCAGGTGTGTGTGTGTGTGTGTGTGTGTGTGTATGTGTGTGTGTGTGTGTACTTGCATGTCAGTGGATGTACACATGTATCCACAGGTGTGTAAGCAAGAGAAAGGAATACTAGAATAATTTTCTTTTATAATAAGTACACTGCTTCCTAGGCAGAGTAAACCAAGTGCTATCAATGAACTGGCAGATAAAACTCAACAGAGTAAAGCCACTTTCTTTCTCCTTTATTGCAGGTGTGTGTGTGTGTGTGTGTGTGTGTATGTGTGTGTGTGTGTGTACTTGCATGTCAGTGGATGTACACATGTATCCACAGGTGTGTAAGCAAGAGGGCACCTTAGTTTTTTTAAAACCCGTGGAGGCCCAAGGATGACATCAGGAATCATCCTGGATTGTTCTTCCACTTTACTGCTCTTCTTTAGGGTTTCCCAGGCTCTACCTTCCAGGGCCAGAATTATAGACCTCTACCATATCTGCCTGGCATTTTTTACACATGATCTGAGGATCCAAAATCAGGTCCTTTTGCTTGTGAGGCGAAGGTTTTAACCACTGAGCCATCTCTCCATCCCCAATAAAGCTGATTTCTAAGAGCACCTATATCCAAATTTATGCTGAAAAGGAGGATATCATTTTGGGTAGTTAGACTAAAAATGCAGTGGATATGGTGGACGCTTACTGAGAGCTCAATGGGATCAGGGATCTGAGGAAATGAATCACTCAAGGGTCTGCTGTGCAGATATGAGGACCTGAGTTCAGATTCCTGGCACTCACATGAAAGCCTAGCGTGACTGTGCATGTCTGCAATCTCAGTGCTGGTGGGAGTGGGGTGGGAAGAGGCAGAGAGATGCCTAGAGCTCAACGTCCAGCCAGTCTGGCTAGATTTATGACTCCATGTTCAGTGAGGGGCCCTGAGTCGAAAACTAAGGTGAAAAACTATGAATGACACCCAAAGGTGAACTCTGTCTGACCTACATGAACACACACACACACATACACCACACTCATACACACACACACACACACACACACACGCACATGCACACACACGTGCACACACACATGCATGCACATAAAGAGACAGAGAGAGGGAGGGAGAGAGAGAGAGAATAATGTAACCAGAATGTTTTATCTGTTTAATGCAGAAATCAGTTAACTAGAATATTTCATGAATATAAGAGATACAGCATTTTGGAATAGAGACCATCAGAGCCTTATTCTGATTGAGCGACGTTTTGGGTTTAACAGAAGGCTTGAGCTACAGCAAATTCAATGCATCCTTGACAGAAGTCCAACATGATATCAAGGTTATTTTGCAATCACAGTCCATCAATGTACTATATGCATCTTATACTTTTGCCTGCCTGCATGTGACAGTCACAATTTTGCTCAGAATGTGAGTCACATCCTTAAACAACATTCATGAAAGATTTCTGAGAATTCAAGTCACTTAAACTATTGGAGCAATAGCTTTAATAACATGATCATTTTTATTTACAGGAGTATTTGACTTCTGATTTCAGATTCTTTCTTATAATTTGCATATAAAATATCAATAATAACTAGGAGATTTAGCTAGACAAATAAATGAAATTCGAGGATGATGAAATGGCTTTCCAGATCCTAAATGGCAGCCTCTGCAATGCTGTTTCAGTATTGTCTGAAGACTTCTGACTGCCTCTTGGCAAGAGATCTATACAACCCCCGAAGCCTGCTCTGATCCTGCGGGGGTCCCTATATATTGGACAGTCATTAACAGGCCACTGACATTTTTCACTTGTGTCTCTCTTATTCCTGCAGATCTCTTAACCAGTCATGGAATCTTCCGTAATGAAATTAGACAGAAAGATACTAAGATAATTCACCAGCAAACACTGTTTTTAAATCTGGTACTACTGCATGTAAACTCTCTCTTAGTTCTCACCACCACCATATAAGCTAAATGTTATTATTAAGTTATTTGTATGCATAAATGTTGCTTCAAAAGCAACATGCCTTGCAAGATACAGTCTTAAAGAACATTAATTTTATCTTTCATATCTTTTTGCAGGTATTCTGTGGGGCTTATTTTCTCACCCCTGGATGAAATTTTTGACAAATCTTTTGGGTTGGTTGTTCTTGGCTATATACAAGTAACAAAATCAGATTTTGTTCAGGGATTTGCAAGACTCTGTCTATGTAATGGTTCAAGCAACACATGATACATTAAAGTTACCTGTCCTTTTCTAACCTAGACCTATGTAAGAAGAAATTTCCTCTTCTGTCTTCTTTGCCTTAGGCCCTGACTCTTCCTCCCACCCTGTTAACTTTCCAGGATTGACCTGTCAAAGAATGAGCAAAAGATCCAGAGAATGGATGAGTTTCAAGGGACTCAGTAGATGAGACACGGCTCAAGCCACATTGGTCCTCGATGAATTCAGCAATGTTTCAGGGGGATTCTTCCATAGATCAGTACGACCCTTCCTGTATATTTCCTTTCTCCCACATTTTAGTTTTTCCTAATCATACAAGCTCAATAGGTACCCTGGCCCTTTCCCTC
The DNA here is from genome assembly GCA_023101885.1 of Typhlomys cinereus. NCBI lineage: Eukaryota > Metazoa > Chordata > Mammalia > Rodentia > Platacanthomyidae > Typhlomys > Typhlomys cinereus. The sequence goes on along the minus strand of JALPQD010000186.1, from coordinate 2,180,159 downwards.
TCCCCCCCGCCGTTGTCCCTTATTACACTCTCCCCCCTTCATTCCTTCCTTTTACTCCCCTCCTTCCTTCCCCTTCTCCCAGTTCCTCCCTCATCCTCTGTCCCATATCATGGAGCATCCATTTAGGTGGGCATTGAACCTTCCACTGAGTCCTCCAGAGGCATAATTTGGGACTCAGTGGCATAATTTGGGGCCCCTTCTTGAGATGCCCGCTAGCATGGGAACTCTATTATGACTGGTTAACCCTTTGCCTTTAAGGATCCTACTGCCTGAAGCCTTCTCCCCTGTAATCCATGCTAGACTTTGGGGGATCTTTGACATGTCAGCCATTGTGCAGAGCAGGTAAAGTCCAGTCATGGCTGCTGTATCCCTAACTTGTGTGGAGTATCTTGCATATCGTTGGACCCTCCTACATTATTGAGGATCCTCTTTGACGATAGACATTGATCACGAATGAGTGGCATTCTCCTCATTCCAGCATTCTCCTCAGTAAGCAGGATTTGCACCGTAGAGCCTATCTGCTTCCTGTCCTTTCAAGATTGAACTTAAATTACTGTGACCAATCAGGATGCACTGCCATGTACATGAGCGGCCACATTCGAGACCTTTCTGTGTCCAGACTCCCATGGAGCCTTATGTTTTGCACCACGGTGGCACCTCATCTGTCATTTTCTATTTTGGGGGGAGATTTTTTTCTCCAACAGAATCTAATAAAATCCAAGACCAAGTGTTCCAGGTGAGCAGCGTCACTTGGGAGAGGAAGGTCAAGAATCATGGGAGCAATGATGCAAAGTTATTCTCAACCTCTTCCCATGTTGCTTTAACAATTTCTCTTCTTAGCCTTCAATGTCAAGAACATAGGTAGTGCAATGATATGCAAGACACTCCACACAAGTTAGGGCCAAAATAATCATAATAGGACTTTGCATGACCTGTGCAATGACTGACAGATCATTGACATCCCCAAAGTCTAGCATGGATCACAGGCACTAGGATCTTAGAGGCAAGGGATTAACAGCCACAGTAGTGTTCCTATACTAAAGGGGAACACAAGAAAGAGCTCTAGGCAATGCTACTGAGTCCTTACACCTCATCAGAGAGGAGGACCCAGAGGGAAGTTTGACCTGCACACTAAAGGATGCTCCAGGAATGGGGGGCAGGGGACACTAGGAGAAAGGGAGGGGAGGAAAAGAAGGGGAAAAGGGGGGAGGGAGCAAGGGGATCCAGGGAGGAGTGGATGGAGGGAGGGGACCGGGATACCTATGAAGTTTGTATGAGTGGAAAAAATTAATTAAAAAAAGTACAGGCCAATGGATGAATAAGGTCATTATGAAAAAAAAGTCTTAAGGGGAGGGAAATAAGGAGATAGGTCTTAATAAGGGTTGAAGGAGGGGGGGGAAGCAAGTGGTTCAGGGGAAGTTAAGGTCAATGGGACAGAGAGTAATGATAACTCTAACATAAAGTGTGACTGGAAAAAGTTTGCATGATATTTATATAGGGTTTGAACAAAGTGAATGTATAAGTTAAAAAAAAAGAACATAGGAAGTGGATTGAAGTCATTTTCTTCCCCTGTTACCTGATCCCATCCCATTTCCTTCTCCCACTAAAATCCTTCCTGTTCCCAACCAGTCTCCCTCCTATCCTTGTGTCTTTGTGTGTATATGTGTAACCCACTGAGTTTCTCAAGGATTAACTGCAATCGTATGTGCCTGGACCCTTGTTAAAGCATAAGCCATGTCTCAGTTGACTACACCACCAAAAAAAAGTAGCTCCCCTTCCCAGACTCACTAGTAGTATTATCCTTCTGTCATAGTTAGGCACAGGTGTCAACTTGAAGGTGAGGGTTTGATCTCTGGGAACATTTGTAGAGAATTAGTGGTTGAGTTAATCCCAGAGCAAACCTGCAGGAGATCATCTAGCTGATGTGGAAGGCCCAGCTCATAGTGGGTGGGATTAGGCCCTGAATAAAATACAGTTGGTTGAGAAAGTTGGCATCCTTGTGTATACATGGCCAGACATGTTGGTCTGGCAAGTAAGGATCATCCCTCTCTCAGTGGCTATGTGGAAATGGTGTGGCCAGTTCCCTCAGCCCTAGTCTTGATGTGAGCTCTCCTGCAAAGTTGGATGAGGAACTGTAACCACTTACGTTAAGAGAATAAACCCCTTGTTGCCTTAAGCCATTTGATGGTGATTTATCAGCAGCCATGCAGGCCAACTGCAACACCTTCCATGGTACCTGGGGGGGGGTGCCCCAAGAGGCCCCTCTCCTTCTTTGGGGGAACATTGACAAGTCCAATCTTTTTCAGATCTTACAGGACATCTCTACCTCTTTAAGAAGACACAGCTAGCTAGGCAAAAATAAATAAATAAATAAATAAATAAATAAAACTTGCAGTATGGGTTTTCACCACAATTTTGGCTTTGGTATCTGTCATTATTAACCGGAATCTCCAATAGCTTTGCTCTTTTTGGCATTCTATCACTGGTTAAACATTATGAAAAATGATTAAAGGCTGAGTAACTTGGAATATTTTAGAGCTTTTGTGTCTCACATGGTTCTGGGGTTTTGCAACTGGGTTTACTCCATAGAAAACATCGTTTTCCCACCGCTCTTTTCCTCTTGAGAAGTCACGTATTTTGTCTCTAAAGCCTTGAAAACATAACATTTCCCAGCAATAAAAAATTGGACTAGGAACAGTAAGAACTAGCTATCATGAAAATAAAGAGATACTACCTTTTGAAGGTTAAAATATGTTATCTCTCATCATTTTCCCAAGTGTCAGAGACTCCCAATCATGAGCTAACTATAATCATGAATGTGAATTTTTCCTTGCAAGTCATCTTTCAAACCTATGAAAGAACTAGTACATTTCTTAGAAAACATCTGAAAAAAAGACAATCTTTAACTGGCTTATAATACCTTGATTTATATTGCATGAGATATTCAGTTGTTTGTACTCTGACAAATGTTCTACGCTGAGAGATACATAGGGTGCAAGCACACTCTGTTGATGTGTGTGTGTGCTTGCTAATTTGCCTCAAAATGCAATGGGATTTCCAATAATCTGTGTCAATTCTAAAACAACATCATCAGATCATAGTTGTCCCTTGCTATCTCAAAGGGATTGGTTCCAAGATAATATGCCCTATAAAATGAAGTAGTATTTACACACGACTTATAAAGACTCTTCCTTACACTTTGTATCTTCTCTAGACTGCTTGCCATACTTGATAGAGGATAAATGCTATGTAAATAGTTGTTATACAATAGCAAGTAGTATAACAATAGGATTGTTATAGTCCATTGTTTAGGAAATAATAGCAATAAGAGTTGGCATATGCTCAGTAGAGATGATTTTTTTTTATTTTTGAGTGTTTTCAATCCACAGTTGGTTTTCATCTAGGGCTGTACAAACCACAGATACAGAATGCCGACTGTGGACAAAGGAAACATAACTAAATTAAGTGGGAAGGTCAAACTTCAGATGCCTCGCTGGCTGCAAGCAGAGGCAACTGCCGATAAACAACACGAGCTCAGAAAACTAAGAGAATGTAGGCTGGATGGGAAAGAAAATAACATCTCTGTGTAAGAAAGAGCATCAAACAGTCGAAGACTAGAAGGGAAAGAAGAGCATACTGCAGGCAATAGCTGCCCAGAGGGGGAGGGCTTGTTTCCTGAAGGAAGAGGGAGACAAAAAACTGCTCCACGTGTAAATGAAGAGTCATCTCCACAATTTGAAAACCTGGAAGCTAGCTAGGCAGAGAAGCTAGTACAGCCCTCTGTCTGTAGCTGTGACATCTAGAAAATTCTAGGTCAAGAAGTCAAGCACAGAATTTCTACTAGCGTCCAAGTGAAACTCCCCCCTCAGCTCGGTGATCAGATGTACTATATCCCCAGCGTCACTTTGAGTCCACATTTAATCTCATTCTGTAACTTGACCGCACTCCACGTGAAAACCACAACCATTCCGAGGAAATTGTTGGATGGACAAAGTTAACATGAAGTTGAAAAGTAAAGGCTATGAGATATTTACACTCAATACAAGCCTGCAATCCGTTGTCTTAAGCCTTGTGAATAAATGAAGAAAGAAAGAGAAAAAAAAACATCATTTCAGTAATATACTATTAGAATAAAATTTAATTACAGGTTAATCATGTAGATAAGTTGAGAATGATACTGGCACATGCAATTGATATTGAATAGGAAAACGTGGATTGTATTTGGCTAAAAACTATAAAGCAAAAGTTAAATAAGTGATACAAGATATACAAATGATATGGTCTGAAATGATGTAGACAAACAAAAAATTTACATGGCAATGTAATAATAATTAATAAAAGGAGGAATACTATGTATTAAGAGTTCTCCTGATTTCTTTCCACTATAACTCACTGAGTCATAAACTACTATTATACTATTTATTATTCATTCATTCATTCACTGAGTCTCTCTTCTCTTTCCTCTCTCTCCCTCTGTATACTTGTGCATATTACTGCAGACATGTAAAGGCCAGAGAATGACTTGTGGGCATCTGTTTTCTCCTTCAACCATGTGGTTCTAGTAATCAAACTCAGGCTACCAGGCTAGGAGCAAGTGCCTTTTCCTGCTGAGCCATCTTACTGCCAATATTGTATTCTTTTTTTTTTTTTTTTTTTGAACCTGCGAAAAATTTAACAATAGCTATTTTTTTATTAAAAATGTAATTATACATTTTAAATTTTTTTACCAGTTCCCTCCCTCCCCCCTCCTCTCCCAGGATCCCCTCCTGCCCCTCCTCTCCCTCCCCATCCCCCAGTGCCTCCCCCCCAATTCCCAGAGAGTCCTTTATTGTGTACGCCTGACTCTCCACTGGGTCCTCCTCTCCGATGACATATAAGGACCCAGTGGCATTTCCATAAGCCCTTTCTCTTGTTCCCCTTAAGCATAGGAGCACTACTATGGCTTTCAATCCCTTGCCTCCAGGGATCTCGGTGCCCTTAACAGATGCTAGACTTTATGAGGGCAACAGTGCGCTGGACATTGTGCAGGGCATGCAAAGTCCCATTATGATTGCTTTGGCCCCAACTATTGTTGAGAATCTTGCAAATCGTTGTTCCTCCCATCCTTTTGCTCTTACACTCTTACCGCCCCCTCTTCCGGAAATGTCCCTGAGCTCCAGGATGGGGAGAGATTAGGCTGGCCTAGTTCTATGTGATTAATATAGAGTCTCTGAAGTTCTGGATTGTGGTTTGTTGATTTTCTTTTGCAGTTTTGCTGCTCCTGCAATGCCCTTCACTCCATCCTGCTGGGCACTGTATGTCACCCCCTGGCCAGAGACAAAAAGCTGTTAAACTGGAGTCTTGTTATACTAGCACATTCAAGGGTAGATATAATAAGAGTAGGAAACCTCAGTGAGGGAGGGGTCCATCACCCATTTGCAAAATGATTACTTTTTATCTGCTAGACTATATGCCCTCCCCTTTTGGTGAGATCAGGAAAGAACGTTTGTGAACTTAACCAGGTTTCTCATTACTTACTAGGAGGGCCACACCAGAAACAAGGAGAGAGGGGACCATGTTACAGCAGAGAAAATAGGCCTCCATCAAGGTCTGCAAGTAAGTAATGCAAATATTGTATTCTTTAACTGTGACAACACTCACATCTAGTGATAAAGAATCTCATCCATTGTCTTACAACAGGTAGAGAAGTCTGACTCTAAAATTCATGGCATTTGTTTTCTAAAAGCTTTCAACAAAATAAACAAGGTAGACACTAGTATGTACACAAGAGTATTAGCATTCACGGAACTGTATAGTTGCTCCAAGCAATCCCCCCAAAAAACCCCTAAAATATGATGAAAAAGACAAAAGTAGGCAAAATGCATTAATGCAAAGAAAAATTACTTGAGAAATTCCGTATTTGTCCTCAAAATTAATCAAAAATAGTATTTGTCTATTGAAAAATAAGACATCTAAGAATATCTAGGCTGAAAACTTGACTGTCAATTTATTTGCTTACCAGTCAGATATTTGATACTGGTTGGAAGGATCTGAGGACTAATACACAGTGGAATTATGGGAAATAGTAAACCAATAGTCAAGAATGATGATGTTTCCAGAAGCCTGTAATATTGCCTCATTTTACCTAGAACCTTGATTCAGATTGTTAAGACTGTTTTTCATGTTCTATCATTGCGTTTGCACAGATAGAAATCAAAACCTTGCACAGGTGAGTTAAAGCTAATTTTTTCTTTATCTCTTTTTTCTAATTATGTCTTGATTAGAATATGTACTTCTGTTGCTTTTCTTGCGATCTCTAGTTGTCTTATAAGTGCTGGTTACTTCATGTATCCCTAGTTACTTCAAGAATTTTTTTTCTGTCATGTTCCAGTTGCTTCTTTCACAATTATTTCTCATCATTATGATATGGAGAAATACAACTTGATTTTACCAAACGTCTCCAATTTTTGTTTTGTTATGAAGCAAACACTTAATATGAGAGCTCCACTCTTAGCAGACTATTTAGCATACAGAACAGGACTGCCGTTCACATGACTGCCGATCACATGACTGCCGGTCACATGACTGCTGGTCACATGACTGCTGATCGCACTGCCAGAGGTGACAGGCAGATATGTAGGGCGTCCTCATTTGACTCAAAGAAACTGAATCCCCATCATCATGAGTTCCCCACTCATGCCAGCTCCCCCCCACTCCAGCCCCCCAGTCCTGACCCTATTCATGAACTCTTCAAACACGACTGTACCTGATGCTTCACATATGAGAAATCCTATGTTACCTTCCTATTTTCTACTTTCTAAGGCTGGCTTATGAATGGCTTGTAATTGATCATCTCTTGAATCGTCATCAGGTTGTTTCCACATCTTAGCAACAGTGAATGGTATGTCTGTGAATCTGCAAGTGTTAAGAACATTTGGGACCACAGATTTGGTGTCTTGACTTAAAGTGTAATTTTCTTTTAATCTTAGTTAAATCTTTAGAACCAAATAAAGTCATCAACAATTATGGCAAACCTTACTTACTTTTTGTGTATGCACATGTGCTCTCTCTGCCTCTGTGTGTGTGTGTATGTGTGTGTGTACATGTGTGTATGTGTGCATATGTGTGTGTATGTATGTGTGTATGTGTGTACATGTGTGTATGTGTGTGTATGTGTGTGTCTGTATGTGTGTGTATGTGTGTATGTGAGTGTCTGTAGGTGTGTATATGTGTGTGTGTATGTGTGTGTATGTGTGTATATGTGTGTGTATGTGTGCGTCTGTGTGTGTGTCTGTGTGTGTGTCTGTGTATATGTCTATGTGTGTGTAAGATGGTGGTTGAGTATGTGTTGTCAGGCTGTGGAAGCCCAAGGGTGACATCCAGAATCCTCTTGGATTGTTCTACCTCCTTACTGCTTTGCTCTGGGGTTTCCCAGGACCACTTCCAGGTCCTGGACTGCATTACACCACCATTTTTGTCTGGCATTTTTACATGAGATCTGGGAATCCAAACCTAGGTCTTTTTGCTTGTGAGGTAAAAGTCTTAACCTGTGAACTATCTCCTTAGCTTTTTATTTCTAACTTTATATTTACTTTAAGGTAATTAGTCTGTTTATTAGTATAAATGCTTTCAGTGTGTATAAGAAAATCTGTATGCCATCTGGAAAAAAGTGAAAATACCAGGTATAGGAAAAGCTTGGAATATCAGAAACACTTGGAAAGATTAAGCAACATCCTTAACAATTTTTATGTTTACTACATTGCATTTATAAAATTTACTAACATGCTCAGAAAGTTTTGGTCTTTAGATATAAACACACTCTCTTGAACATTTGAAGTATCATATTTATGACATGATATGATGAATACAAAGGTATTTAGGGCAATTTAACAATCCATTTTTACTGAAACAAATTATCTAGACAGATTTAATCTGCTGTAACTAATTAGTCTAATTTTAATATAAAAGCAAATAGAAGAAATGATACTTCTGTAAAATGAATAGTTGATTTTTCCATGAAACATCAAGGTATACAAACTAAGCATAAGAGCTAAAGCAAATCAAGTTTTGCGATTTACAGCTTCAATTATTTGAATATTAGTTAAAGAAGAAAGCCAGTCTACGTAAAGTGTCAAATAAACAGCAAATTTTCTTTCTTTTCCCCTTCTTTTTCTTTCTTGGAAAATGTTAGCTCAAAAGCCATGAACATTACCAAATAAAACAGATATCTACATGTGTGGGATGGGAGATGAGAGGTGAAGGAGGGTAGAATGGTGCCCAGATCTCAGAAGGATGACTTAGCTGTGGGCATCCTAGGTGTATAGCCAGCACTGTAGTAAGGTGAAAAGCCTCTTCTGACAAGGTATCATGTTTTGAATCAGAGTCCCCCCCAGGCTCATGTATTTAAATTCTTAGTTGGTGTCAATATTTGGGAAGGCTGTGGTACCTTTAAGAGGTGGAGTCTTGCTGAAGAAAGGCAGGCCACAAAGCATGAGTCTTGAGGTTTGGTAGCCCCACCCTGCTTCCTCTCAGTGTGGCCTTGTGCTCTGTCTGCCTCATGGTGGCTGCAGTGATATCCACAGTGTCTCCAGCTGTGTCTTCTACAATGTCATTTCCACCCTAATGAACTATCTCTCCTCTACAAATGCTGATCAAATACATCTCCCTTAAGTTGTTTATGCATCCTGTGTTCCAGCAAAAGAGAAGCACCTACAGCATTGGTCGGGAGTGTCACTCACCAAGAAAGAAAGATTCCATGAAGAGAAACAAGATAGCATAGGGACTTCTGCCCAGTGGTCTAAGGAAGTTATGTGTTCTACAGAGCAGCAGCAATAGTCCCAAGAGATTGGTTATGTTCAATGGAACTGATGCCTTAGATTAATTCTATTAATTCTAATGGAAGGTGTGCCTTTCACAACTGATGAGTATATATGATGGAAAAGATAATGCTAGGTGAACCCAGTGGTATCAGCTTGGGATGACTTTCTCCATGTCTATCAATCAAAGTGTGTGATCAGAGAATGAGAAGTACTAGACTTGTTATGGAATCAAAGAATTCAGTGTGGAGATTATATAGTCATGATTTCTGGTTATGTACTTTACATATGGCTTTGTCTCTGTTGTTGGATGGCAATTTGGAAAGAGCCATGGTTTCCAAGTGAGGTAGTTAGGGACTAGGGGAACCCAGAAATCTGAACCAGTGACCATCAGAAGTTGAGACTCTTCGCAGCAAAGCAAACATGCACCTGGTATCCATCCTTCAAGCAGTGAGAAGGTGGGTGCTGACACTTGTCCTGATGCCAACCAGATGAAAAAGCAGATTCAAGAAAATTTCCCTGGGTTGCAGTAGCCTCCTGAGATCATCCTTGGACCACAACCATGCATGGTACTTCTCTCCCATTTTTTGGATCTTGCTTAAAGTTCACTTGTGACCAATCCTCATGCAGAACCACAGGGAAAGAAATCTGGGAACTGAAATTCAGGATTGGCTAATGTGAAAAGGGGCAAAGGAGCCCCAGCAAGGGAAGAAAAAAACAGTCTTGTCCTCTCCCCACCCCTAACCCGTGGAACACTGCCTAAGAGATATTACTTTCCTGTAGCAATTGATGGGAAACTTCATCATAACAGTGACATAATGTGAAATCACACATGCTCCAGTGAGATGCAATGAGAACCCAGAATCTGTCTTGAAACTTCTTCATCTGGGGTTTATCACCTGAATCTGTTCATGAAGAAATGTTACACACACTTGAAATAAGGGATACTCTTCAAAATACCTGGTTAATAAAGGTAAAGGACATACAGATAAAAAGGTAGAGTTAGGAACTATTCCAAATTGAAAATCTCTTAGAATACATGAGAATTCAATACAACTCAAGATTATGTACTAACTCTATCTATCTATCTATCTATCTATCTTTACTTTTGCTGCATAGGGCATTTTGAAACAACCAAGACAAGGTGACTAAGATCTGAGATTTACATGGTCAGAAACCTGTTCATATTCTGAGCTTGATGATAGTGTTATGGTCATACAAGAAAATGATTGCTTATAAATATCCACACTAGAATGTTGAAGTACTGGCAGGATGACCCAGTGGGCAAGTCTGGAAACTTGAGCACACATGGTGGAAGGACAGAACTGACTTCTGCAAGTTGTTCTTTGACCTCCACCTGCCATTGTGGCATGTACAGCTTTAAGCTCTCTCTCTCTCTCTCTCTCTCTCTCTCTCTCTCTCTCTCTCTCTCTCTTTCTCTCTCTCACACACACACACACACACACATTCTCAAATAGATAAAATTAATTAGATAAATAATAAGATATTAAAGCTTCAGTTTGCTGAAGCCACAGTGTGCCACAAACACCCTAGTGTCCAGTACTTGTTTTTTTTTATAATACATTTTTTATTATTATTTCAGCTCATACAAATTTAATAGGTACACCAGTTCCCTCCCTCCCTCCTCCTCCCCCCGAACCCCCTGCTCTCCCTCCCCTCACCCCTCCCGCCCCATCCCCACGTGCCTCCCGCCCCGATTCCCAGAGTCCTTTCTTGTGCATGACTGACTCTCCTCTGGGCCCTCCTCTCCGATGACGTACAAGGACCCAGTGGCATTTCCCTGAACCCTTTCCTGTGTTCCCCTTAAGCATAGGAACACTATTGTGGCTGTCAATCCCTTGCCTCCAAGGATCTTGGTGCCTTTAGCAGATGCTAGACTTTGTGAGGTCAATAGTGTGTTGGACATTGCGCCAGGCATGCAATGTCCAATTATGATTGCTTTGGCCCTAACTTGTGTGGAGTATCTTGCAAATCATTGCTCCTCCCATCCTTTTGCTCTTACACTCTTACACCCCCTCTTCCGCAAATGTCCCTGAGCTTCAGGATGGGGAGAGATTAGTCTGGCCTAGTTTTAGGTGGTTGATATAGAGTCTCTGAAGTTCTGTATAGTGGTTCATTGATTTTCTTTTGCAGTTTTGTTGCTCCTGTAATGCCCTTCACTCCATCGTGAAGGGCATCGTATGTCACCCCCTGGCCAGAGACAGAAAGCTGTTAAACTGGAGTCTTATTATAAGAGCACATTCAAGGGTAGATGTAATACTTATACCCAAAAGTGGAATCGCAGGGTCATATGGCATTAGGCAATGGGAGGGGTCAATCACCCATTTGCAAAATGGTTACTTTTTAATCTGCCGGACTATATGCCCTCCCCTTCTGGTGAGTTCATACCCCCTTAGTTGTAAATGATCAGGAACGAATTGTGAACTTAACTAGGTGTCACATTACTTTCTTGCAGTCCTTTATGGAGGCCTATTTTCTCTACTGTAATATGGTCACTTCTCTCCTTGTTTCTGGTGTGGCCCTCCAACCCCATCCCTCCTGTTCATAATCCTTGCAATTACTGTAGGTAATACATAGATTTACATATGAGTGTCTCAAGATGGGCTGGGTGGGTTTGGTATTAGGAGCGACCTATTAGGGAGTACATACGGCACTTAATTTTCTGGGTCTGGGATACTTCACTTAATATAATTGTTTCTAATGACATCAATTTCCTGGCAAATTCCAGTAATTCATCATTTTTGATGGCTGAGTAGTACTCCATTGTATAGATGTACCACAGTTTCCTTATCCACTCGTCAACTGTTGGACATTTGGGTTGATTCCATGTCTTTGCTATTGTAAACAGTGCTGCTATGAACATGATCATGCTTGTGCTATCTAGGTGAACTTCTGCTGTATGGGGGGTTATACCCAAAAGTGGAATCGCAGGGTCATATGGCATTTCGATCTTTAATTTCTTTAAGAATCTCCAGACGGCTCGCCATAGTGGCTGTATGAGCCTGCACTACCACGAGCAATGTAGATTTTTGCCATCCTGACCGGGGTGAGATGATATCTCAGGGAAGTTTTCATTTGCATTTCCCTGATGGCTAAGGAAGTGGAGCATTTTTTAAGATATTTGTTAGACATTTTAATTGCATCCCTGGCAAAATTTCTTTTAAGTTCCAGGGCCCATTTTTTAATTGGGCCATTGGTTTCCTTGATGTTTAGTTTTCTAAGTTCTTTGTGCACTCTGGACAGTAGAGCTCTATCAGATATGTGGTTAGTGAAGATTTTCTCCCATTCTGTGGATTGCCTTTGAGCTCGTGTTACAATCTGTTTATCTGAACAGAAGCTCTTTAATTTCACAAGATCCCAACTGTTGAGAATTGGTAGCAGTGACTGTGCCATTGGATGTCTGTTTAGGAAATGTTGGCCTAGCCCAATCAGCTCGAGGGCATTCCCTATCCTTTCAACTATGGTTTTTATAGTCTCTGGCCTTATATCAAGGTCCTTGATCCATTTGGAATTAAGTCTTGTACATGGTGACAAGTACAGGTCCAGCTTTAATCTTCTGCATGTGGAGATCCAGTTTTGCCAGCACCATTTGTTGAAGATGCTGTTCTTTTTCCATTGGATACTTTGGGCCCCGTTGTCAAAGACCAAATGGCTGTAATTTTGTGGGCTTATATCTGGGTCTTCAATCCTTATCCATTGATCTGTGTGTCTATTTTGGAGCCAGTACCAGGCTGTTTTTATAACTATGGATTTGTAATATAGACTAAGGTTCGGTATGGTAATACCTCCAGCAGTATTTTTGTTACTCAGGATTTTCTTTGCTATCCTGTCTTTTGTGCCTCCATATGAACTTTGAGATTGTTTGTTCAACTTCTTTAAAGAATCGCTTTGGGATTTTAATTGGTATAGCATTGAATTTGTATATTGCCTTTGGTAGGATGGTCACTTTTATGATGTTGATTCTGCCAATCCAGGAACATGGGAGGTCTTTCCACCTTCTGGTATCTTCTGCTATTTCTTTCTTTAGGGTTTTAAAGTTTTCATTGTAAAGGTCTTTTCCCTCCTTGGTTAGGACCAAGGTATTTCATTTTTTTAGGGGCTATAGTGAATGGGATGGTTTCTCTCAAGGCTTTTTCACTTCCTTCATTCTGGGCATATAGGAAGGCCTCTGATTTTTGCACATTTATTTTGTATCCTGCCACCCTGCTGAACTTCTCAATTAGTTCCAGAAGCTTCCTGGTGGAGTTTTTGGGATCACTTACGTATAAGATCATGTCATCTGCAAATAGGGATAGTTTGACTTCTTCCTTGCCGATTTGAATCCCTCTTATGTCCCTTTCTTGTCTTACGGCTTCATCTAAGACTTCAAGTACAATATTGAATAGAAGTGGTGAGAGTGCACAGCCTTGTCTAGTTCCTGATCGAAGTGGGAATGCTTCCAATTGTTCCCCATTGAGCATAATCCTTGCTGTGGGCTTGTTGTATACAGCTTTTATTATATTGATAAAGGTTCCTTCCATTCCTACTGTCTCTAGTGTTTTGATCATAAAAGGCTGTTGGATCTTGTCAAAAGCTTTTTCTGCATCTATCGAGAGTATCATGTAGTCTTGGGCTTTGGACTGGTTTACACGATGAATTACATTTATTGATTTGCATATGTTGAACCAACCATGTGTGCCGGGGATGAAGCCTACTTGGTCCCTGTGAATAATCTTTTTAATATGTTTTTGAATCCGATTTGCTAAAACTTTGTTGAGAATCTTTGCATCTGTGTTCATCAGAGAGATCGGCCTATAGTTTTCTTTTTTAAGTGAGTCTTTATTAGGTTTTGGGATTAAAACGATATTAGCTTCATAGAAGGAATTTGGTAGTGTTCCTTCCTTTGCTATTTGATGGAACAGTTTAAGGAGTATTGGTGTTATTAATTCCTTAAATGTCTGGTAGAATTCTGTGCTGAATCCATCTAGTCCAGGACATTTTTTGGTGGGAAGATTCAAGATTACTTCCTCAATTTCCTTATATGTTATAGGACTATTTAAATAATTCACAACTTCCTGATTCAATTTAGGTAAGTTGTGTTTACTTAGAAATTCATCCATCTCTTTTGTGTTGTCAAACTTCACAGAGTATAAGTTTTTGAAATATGATGTTATAATTCTCTGGATTTCTTGGGTATCAGTAGTAATAACTCCATGTTCATTTCTGATTTTGTTAATTTGGGTTTTCTCTCTCCTGGTTTTGGTTAATTTAGCTAGGGGTGTATCAATCTTATTGATTTTTTCAAAGAACCAGATTTTTGACTGGTTGATTTTTTTCTATCGTTTTCTTAATCTCGATTTCAGATATTTCTCTCCTTGTTTTGCTAATCTCCTCTCTTCTACTACTTTTGGGATCAGATTGCTCTAGTTTCTCTAAAGCTTTAAGCTGCATTGTTAGGTTGTTTATTTCTGATGTTTCCATTTTTTTGATGTAGGCATTAAGAGCTATTAACTTACCTCTTAGAACAGCTTTCATTGTGTCCCAGAGATTTTGATAAGTTGTATTTTCATTATCATTCACTTTCAGGAAATCTTGAATTTCCTTTTTAATTTCTTCCTGAATCCAGTTCTCATTCAGCATCGTATTGTTAAGTTTCCAGGAGTTAGTGTGTTTTCTCTTGTTTGATGTGTTGTGGATGTCCAGCTTTAGGCCGTGGTGGTCTGATAGGGCACAGGTTAGAATTTCCACTTTTTTGTATATGTGTAGATTCGTTTTGTGGCCCAATATGTGATCTATTTTGGAGAAAGTTCCGTGTGCTGCTGAGAAAAATGTGTATTCTTTGGTACGTGGGTGAAAAGTTCAATAGAGATCTATAAGGTCCATTTCTTTCAGGGTTTGATTAAGTTCCAAAGTGTCTCTGTTAAGCTTTTGACCTGTTGATCTATCCCATGTTGAGAGGGCAGTGTTGAAGTCCCCAAGAATTTTCGTTTGGGGGTTGATTTCTTGCTTTAGAGGCTGTAGGGTTTTCTTAATGAATGTGGAGGGGCCCGTATTGGGTGCATATATGTTCAGTATTGTGAAGTCTTCCTGGTGAATTGTACCTGTGACTAAAATGTAGTATCCATCCGTGTCTCTTATAATTTTCTTTGGTGTGAAGCCCACTTTGTCTGATAGCATAATGGCTACCCCTGCCTGTTTTCTGCTTCCATTTGCTTGTAGAATTGTTGACCAGCCTTTTATTTTTAGAGCGTGCCTATCTTTTGTGGTGAGATGGGTTTCCTGCAGGCAGCAGATTGATGGATTGTGATTTTTAATCCAAGTTTGTAATCTGTGTCTCTTGATTGGTGAATTAATTCCATTAACATTTAGTGTTATAATGGAGAAACTATTTCTAATTCCAGACATTTATTATGTTTAGTAGTTTTTATAAGTATATTGCTTCACTTTTAATGGTGTTATACTTGCCTTCTGTTCTCCTGGATATGCCTGTTTTTTTCTTCACACTTGAGTATCATTTCTAGCATTTTTTGAAGGCCTGGTTTGGTGGACATGTATCCCTTCAAGTTGTCTTTGTGCTGGAAAGTTTTTCTTTCTCCCTCGATCATGACTGATAGTTTTGCAGGGTAAATCAGCCTGGGTTGACATTTTTGCTCATTCAATACTTGAAGTATGTCTCTCCAAGCTCTTCTTGCTTTTACTGTTTCAACTGAGAAGTCATTTGTTATTTAATAGGTTTACCTTTAAAAGTGACTTGTTTTTTTCTCCCTTGAAGCTCTCAGCACCAGTTCTTTATCTTGAATGTGGAGTGTTTTAACTATTATTTGCTGTGGCGTGCTTCTGTTTTGGTCGTATCTGTTTGGGGTGCGGAATGCCTCTTGTATATGGATGGGCCTCTCTTTTTCTTTATGAGGAAAGTTTTCCTTGATGATCGTTTGAAAAATTTCCTCAGGGGTGGTATTTTGAGATTCTTGCTCTGGTATTCCATGAATACGCATGTTAGGCTTCTTCAGGGTGTCCCATATCTCTTGGATATTTCTCTCAAGTATCTTTTTGGCTTTAACAACCTCTTCCATTGAGCTGGTTAGTACTCCCACTTTATCTTCAAGGTCTGAAATTCTGTTTTCTGCTTCATTAGTTCTGTTGATAAGACTCTCTGTGGAGTTCTGGGTTGGAGATAACTTGTCTTGTAGCTCAGTTTTAAACTCTGCTTGAGTCTGTTTTAACTGCTCTATGCCAGTTTTTGTTTCTTGCACTGTTTTTCTCAACTCCTCCAAATGTCTGTTATGTTCCTCTTCAAAGTGATTGATTTGATTATGTAATTCCTCCCTGATTTCCTCTTTCATAGTATTGAACATGGTAATGATCATATTTTGAAAGTCGTTATCCTGGGTCAGGCTTTCTTGGCCTTTTTCCGCGGGTTTGTTCTGATTGGAGTCTAACATTATGGGGTTAATTTCTTCAGTGGGAAATTTGTTTACTTGAGTGTTGCTTCTCATGGATTTGCACTTTGACTTTGGCATTGTCGTTTTAATTCTTAAGATCTTTCAATTTCACTAAACTGAATTATTTGGCCTGGGGTTCTGGGGGTGGGCAGGGACAGAGCTTACCTAGGTTGCGGAGCGGGGTGGGGTAAAGGGAGGATGGGGGCGTCGGCGTGGAGCTCTTTAACCCAAGGGCAGCTGGGGCGGGGCCCGGGCGCAGGGGAAGGTCCTCCTCGTCCCTCGGCCCTGCGCGTGGTTCTGGCTGGATGGTGGGAGTCGGAGCCGGGTCCC
Organism: Typhlomys cinereus; assembly: GCA_023101885.1. NCBI lineage: Eukaryota > Metazoa > Chordata > Mammalia > Rodentia > Platacanthomyidae > Typhlomys > Typhlomys cinereus. Next base: position 2,163,592 of record JALPQD010000186.1, on the reverse strand, counting down.
TTGGGCTGACCTGGGGTTCTGGTGGGCGGGCGCGGGCGGAGCTTATCTAGGTCGCGGGGTGAGGCCGGGCTGGACCGCGCACGCGCGTCCTGACCGGCGGAGCGGGGTGGGGTAAAGGGTGTCCAGTGCTTGTAAATCTATCATGGCAGTGCCATGGATGCAAAGATGAAGTCTTTGGCCTTCATACCCCTCTGCCAAGTGCTCAGTGCCATATTCAAAGCAATTTCCTGTCCTGAAAGTTTATTTCGTGGTAAAGTCCTAATCAGTGTAACTCTTTTGTATCTTAATCCATGTCTCCAGCGCTCCTGTTCTATGCTTGGGTGTGTGTGTGTGTGTGTGTGTGTGTGTGTGTGTGTGTGTGTGCGTGCGTGTGCACAAATGCTTACATCTTGTAACCGTGGCCTGTGACATTCAGCAGAGCTTCTGTACTGTGTTCTGGGTCTGCGCCAAGCTCCTCGCTGCACCATGTTCCCCACGTGGATGGTGCTCTGCACTGCCCACCCTGTAATACAGCTGCCTGGAGATGCTGCTCTTAGACTGTATCTCTGCAAAGAAGTGATACTTGACTCTGTTTCCCATGACAGAACTCTAATTATAAGCCAATATAGAATAATGGCTCATTCATTTAATAATGATGCAGATTTTTTTTTATCTCTGAGGAAAAGCAGAAATAGATTTTTGACCTCATATTGTACATGAAATGTGTGGTTTCTTCTTTCTTTCTTTCTTTCTTTCTTTCTTTCTTTCTTTCTTTCTTTCTTTCTTTCTTTCTTTCTTTCTTTCTTCTTTCTTCTTTCTTTCTTTCTTTCTTTCTTTCTTTCTTTCTTTCTTTCTGCTTAAATGCAAAGCAGACTAGTATATTTGTGGAAGAAAATGAAGAAGAAAATCCTCATAAATTGAGTTAAATATCTGACGCCCTTAAAATCAGAGGTTTCAAAACTTCACATGCACCTTTACGTGACCACACCCACATGAATGTGGAGATGGTGTGTAGTTGAAGTGCTTGGTGTGCAGGCGAGATAACTGGAGTTGGATCTCCAGAATGCTAGATGGGCGTGGCCTGCCTGTAACTCCCGTCTCAGAAGGTGGAGACTGGGAGTTGCAAGTACTTTTTTTTGTTGTTGCTGTGAGACAACACTCAGACTCAACAGGGGGTATCTCTTTGGCCTAGGCTGCAGAGGGGCACAGTCCATTATGGCAGAAATTGCAGAGCAGAAAGCATGGCTGGAAGCATTAGCATCCACCAGCAAGGTTCTCATCCCTAAAGGAGCCACAACCTTCCCGAACATCTATGCCAGGTACGGATGCAAGCAGGAGAGTCGAGGGGAGGGGTGTGTGATGGGGAGGGAAGTGCCGACTTGCATTTAAGCCACGACACTGGATTGACAAACTGGCTAGTGGGACTAATGCCAGAAAGTTTGGCATTTTTTAAAGTCCCAGCCTCAAAACTACCAAGTGTATGATCAAGAATGGTATCTCCACAGGCCTCCACACATGTGTATACACATGCATATATACAAGCACTTCCACATTTTCCAATAGTCACGTGAATGTGCATATACACATGCATGCCCCTTCCCACATACACATGAAAATGGGAAAAAGTATGCAGGCAATGGGTCATAGAAATATTAATAAATGAAAAATAATATTAGTAAATGAATGCAAGTAAAATGATCTGGGGTGTCCTTTGCCATGGGGGTGGGAATTCTTTCATTTGTTATTGCCATTCTTTGAGACCCGGTTTTGCTCTGTAACCCAGGCTGGTCTAGAATTCATTATGAAGCCACTATGTCATCATCACATTTGGTTTCTCTATTTATTCTTAAAGCCCTTGTCTGCTCATTTTTGAGCCAAAATAATTTGAAAGGTGATGTAATGCCACATTACAGATAGACCAAGAAAGAAAATAATCGAGGCGAAAGGGAAGGGCTTCTTAGAAGTCGTGAAGAAAGGCTTCCAATCACTGAGAAATAACCCGCACAGAAGTGGGTGAGACCTCATTTGGAAGCAATGCACAGAAGGGGAAAATAGACATGTGAAAACATCAGTCTGACAGATCATACAGGAATTGTAAAGGCATTTGGAGGACAGCGCGGGCTTTTGTCCAAGCGATAGAAGTCGCCGGCTTACAAAGAGCTTTGGGTTCACAGAGATGTCTTCGTAGGAGGAAGAAGCTGCTGCTCAGCCTGTGCGCGCAGGCGTGGGGAAGCATGCTTGACGCCCCAGGACCAGAGGGATGCTCCCCGCCAAAACAACGCACTGCCCGCGGGGGAGCTGAACCCAGCTGGTTCCAGGTGCTGCCTGCTTTCTAGGCCCTTCTGTGCCACCTGGTCGGGCAGTGCACACGCCCTGCTTGCCAGACAGCGCCGCATCAGATAAGCCTTGGAAGCCAGTGAGTCAGCTGCCCAGTCGATTGTTTCCAAATATTCAGACCTTGGTTTGCCAGGGTGAAGCTCTGCCCCACACTATTTCGACACACGTGGTGGCAGAGTGTCAAAACCACGCCTGCATGACATTGAGAGGGCGAGAGGAGAGGCAGGAGCTGCGTTGGAAGCACTATTGAAATAATGAATGTCACCCTCGTTGTTTAGTTTGAGATTCTCAGTGCAAAAGAAGAGACACTGTGGAGGATATTGTCTCAATAGGCATAGTTGCCATGATTCAAGGCAAGTTGAAGGTCCTGAGTTCAGATCTCAGGTCCCGCATAAAAATGCCAGATAAGGCCTGGGAAACTTTCCCTTTCAGGTAGTTTCTCACTTCCCATATTTACCAAATTTTTGTCTTGTGCCAACAGAAGCTTCCTTCTGGTTTCCAGGAGTTAAATGATGCTGCCATTGAGCATTTTTTTCCACTCATATAAACTTGATAGGTACCCCATTCCCCTCCCTCCCTCCACTCCCTGGATCCCTTTATTCCCTTCCCCTTTTTCCCCTTCCTTTCCCCCCTCCCTCCCTTTCTCCCACTGCTACCTCCTGTCCCATACCTGGAACATCCTTTAGTGTGCACGTCAAACTTCCCTCTGATGAGGTGTAAGGACTCAGTAGCATTGCCTAAAGCTCTTTCTTGTGTTCCCCTTTAGTATAGGAACACTGTTGTGGCTGTTAATCCCTTGCTTCTAAGGATCCTAGTGCCTGTGATCCATGCTAGACTTTGGGGGGGTCAATGATATGTTGATCATTGCACAGGTCATGCCTGCCATTGAATATTGCCTACTGTATACTCCCTTTATTTCCTCTTACCTAGCTTTCCTTGGAGTTATGCCTTTCCACAGCTCATTTGTTTTTAAACTTCATTTATTCATTCATTTAGTGTAAGTGTGTGTGTGTGTGTGTGTGTGTGTGTGTGTGTGTGTGTGTGTGTGTGTGTGTATCAGAGGGCACTGTGTCCCTGTGGAGGGCCAAGAGTGACTTCCTGAATCATCCTAGATTGCTTCTACCTCCTTCTTGCTCCACTCTGGGACATGCAGGCCTCAGCAGCTTCCACCTGGCATTTTTATGTGTGACATAAGATCTGAACTCAGGACCTTCAACTTCCCTGGCAGAGTCTTAACCCCCGAGCCATCTCTCCAGCCCTATTTAAAGGAAACTCACGTTAAGTTTGACTCATTACTTGCTACCCACTGGTGCCCATCACTTCTTTCAACCACATTTTTTATTGAGTGCCACCAAGGTACCCTAAAGTGACCCCAAGTGCTGGCTATTCATAATAGTTAACATTTACTGAACATTTATTATGTGCTGGGCCCTGATCTGACAGTTTTATAGGAATGATTTCATGTGTTCCATCCAAGGATTCCAGGAGGTACCAAAGCTGTTACCCCAATTTACAGGCAAGGAAGTTGCATTAGAGGTCACACTTAGCAGGTAAAGATAAGATGTAAGCCTGGACCGTCTAGCTAGTCAGAGAAAGCATTTCTAAGTGTGAGAGAATTCTGTCTCATCTAGACAGCTTCCATATTTCCTGTCAGCCATATCAGAAAGCCAAATTTAAGCACAGCACAGGTTTGAATTGACATATAAAAATCACATATATTCATCGCACATAGTTTGTTATTTTGGTTTGTGCATAATTACTATTTCTTTGTGCTTCAAGATTTGGATCCCTCCCTTCAAGGTCCTTATAACTAGATCATAAGTTGTGAGCTCTAATTTCTCTCCTGTATCTTGAAGCATCCAAACATTCTCGTCTGGCTGTATCTTGAGACTTGGAAGACGGTTAGTATTGTACCATAGTATGTCACAATTGTTTGAAGGGGGGTCCACAAGACGGCTCAGGAGGGAAAGATGCTTGCAGCACAAGCTTGATAACCTGAGTTTGATTCTTGCACCCATGGTAGAAAATAAGCAACTCCTGCAAGTTGTCCTCTGAGCTACAAGTGTATGCAGTATGCATATGCCTGCACACACACACACACACACCTTTTTGTTTTACATGTATATGAGCACGTGTACAAGACACACTTGAGTATGTGCCCACGAGTGTCACTGGGAATCATTTTCATTGCTTTGGTCTGGCGTTTCCCAGACTCTTGCCTTTCCAGACCAGAATTGCAGTCCACTACCATTTCTGCCTGACAATTTTTTTTTGTGGGACCTGGGGATCAGATACAGGTCCTTTTGCTTGCAAGGCAAAGGTTTCAATCTCTGAGCCGTCTCCCCAGCTCCCTACACTCATCGTACACACATGCTTTGTACCACACACATTAAGCACGCATATATCCCTAAATACCCGTCATATACATGTGAAAAAAGTATACCCTTTCAATTACATTGTAGCCAAATTGTTGGTAGGTGTTTTTCTTTCTTTTCACCTCCATAGGGTTTGATGTCAAATAAATGGTGTTGGAGACTAACACTTAAATGTTAACTTGTGGGTTTTGATGTTTAAAATATTTTCAGAGAGAGAGAAAGAGAGAGAGAGAGAGAGAAAACACTTGGATGCCACATGTGGAGGTCAGAGAAGACAGAATCCTAACATGGGTTTTCTCTTTCCACCATACAGACTTCCAGGAATCTAAATCTGATCTCCAGATTTGAAAGCAGAACTATGCTACCAGGCCAACCTAGGGATTTTCATAAGGACTAAGTCTGCAGGATTTCAAAGTCCTCTGGAAGCACAGCAAGTGTCTGAGGAAGAGCAGACTGGGGATCAGGCATTGGGGTTCGCATGCCAGAAGCCGCGGTCCTCAAGGACATGGGTCCCTGGCTCTTGCTACATCTGTAACTATAGTCACCTCCTTTCCAGTCTTTGCTTATTGTGCCTGTTCCCTTGTTGCTATCATCTGGTCCCCACTAGATGGCTATTTCTCCTCCCACGTGTTCCGGGGACGGAAGTGTAATTTCTCAAGGCTCATCCACCTCGCCATGACCTCCTCTCGGCCCTCACAGTTCCGATGGTAAGAGTAGAGGCGATGTTCACTTTTCTGAGGTGCTAGGGAACAACCCAAGCGCCATGGCCATGTGAAGACAGGTTTAGAACAGCACATGTCACAAAGGTTTCTGCAGCTTGCCATGCCGACCAATCCCTGAGGAACGAAATCAGCAACATCAAATCCAGAGGACGAAATTTTGCCAACGACTCTCCTCTTAACCTTTGGATCTTTCTCCTGCGCTCACATTTTATGATGAGTTTCCAAGCCCTCTCATTAGATGACCCGCCAGGGCTCCTAGCCAATCAGATCTTCAGCATCTCCAGTACACAGAGGTGTGTAGATTCCTACCTTACCACCCTTGTTTCAGTGACTTGATCTTTCTTGTGTGTCTTCATTTTGAACTGACATTCTCTAAGGGCATGGATAATGTCAATATTTGTTTCTCAGCTATTAATTTTATTCTCAAGAGTAGTGTTTCCAGCAGACAGAAGATGCTCACTAAATGCTTTTACTGAGGGAAGGAAATCTTCTCATTATCTGTGCTTAAATGTCTCTCATGATAGTATGTCATTGGATCATCTAAATGTTGTGACGGGTCACTGTCATTCTTCCTAAACCTGTCCTAACTGGTCAGTTGTCATTCTTGTCATTCTTCCTGAATCCTGTCCTGACTGGTCATGGCAGGATACAATTATAAATCTTTGAGGAAACTGGTGTTGGTTCCTGAGAACCAGGTAATGGAGATCTAACATAGATGTTCCAGTTGCCTGTAAACTAAAACGATCCTCTTCAAATACTGGATAAAGTAAAATGCTAGGTGATTTATTACTGATCACTTGTAATTTTTATTAAGTTTCAGAAAAAAATTACTCCATACAGAGCAAAGTTTAAATTATTCCTGTAATGATGTCTCTATATGTTTTTATTTTCCCTCACTGGAAGCTGGTAGCTTCATCATTAACTAGAGTAAGTGAAATACATAATAAATAAAATAAAATGTAGACAACTGAGTTCTCACACTTCATTAGAGTGGAGGACACAGAGGGAAGTCTGACATTCACACTAAAGGATGCTCCAAGGATTGGGGGGCTGGGGGGAAGGGAGCACTGGGAGAAAGGGAGGGACAGGGGTGGAAGGAAGGGGGTCTGGGGAGGGGTGAAGGGAGGAAGGGGACCGGGTGACCTATTAAGTTTGTAGTGGGGAAAAATAATAATTAAAAAGTCAAAAAATACAAATAAATAAATAAATAAATAAAAATAAAAATAAAAATAAAAATAAAAATAAATAAATAAATAAAATGTAGACAAAGTGCATTCCTGTTATCTCATGTCTTACTTTCCCATTCCATTGCTGTAATGAATACGTAACTCTAATGTCTTACTTTCCCATTCCATTGCTGTAATGAATACGTAACTCAGGCAAATTTAGACGGACAGGAAATTTCTATTTCAACTTATGACTTCAGCCTGCGGTCCATCATGACAGAGACAGACGTACACCAGCATCAGGAGTGTCGTAGCCACAGGAAGAGCCAAGATGGGCGAGGACCAAAGCTGCCTTCCAAATTGGCAAGCTGACAAATTCACAACCCCCTCTCACTTTTGTCCTTAGGCCCACGGAAAGCCTCCAGCCACCGTGAGCTCCATCTCCCCACATCAATTCGGTAACCTCCTCCAGATGTGCCACAGGTGGATTGTTCCTTACAGGTTCTTCGTCATCAAGTTGATACCTGAAACCACCCGCCAGGCTTTGGGAAGGGTATTGTCAGCAGAGAGGAACCGATGCTATTCTTCAAGGAAGAAGAAGCAGTTGTAAACAAGAGCTTATAAAGGGGATTTGCCAACAGTTATTGCTTCTACCTGGTTAATGAACGATTATCCCTCACTTTAAAATTGACAATTAATTACCATTTGGGTATCTGTGCTGGTCAATATAGACTAAAATGTTTAAAATAATTAATAATCAAGTTATAATAAGTAGGGATTAATTATCTAAAAGGAACAATTTCATAAGAAAGCATGCTTTTGTTTTATTTTATAAATGCTACAGTGTATAGATGTGATTGAAAGAACTATCTACCCTCTTCAAATTGTGTTCTTTTAAAAATGCTAAGAATTTCAAGACTACAAAGATTTGGTTAGGTATTGTTGCAGTGCGCCTGCATAATTGCTGATAAATGACCATCAAACTGCTTATAGGAACAAGGGGTTTATTTTCTTATGATAGTCCGGTTACAGTTCTCAGTCCAGCTTGACAGGAGAGCACGCACCAACACCAGAGCCGAGGGAACTGGCCACACCATCACTGCATAACAGCTGAGAGATGGACGATCCATACTTGCCAGACCAGCATGTCTAGCCAAGTGAACAGAAGGATGCCAACTCTCTCAACCAGCTCTCTGTGTTTTATTCCAGGGCCTAATCCCACCCACCATAGGCTGAGCCTTCCCCATCAGCTAGACAATCTCCTGCAGGTTTGTTCTGGGCTCAACTCAACTATTAATCATCTACAAATGTGCCCAGAGCTCAACCCTCAACAGTCAAGTTGACACCTGTGCCTAACTATGACAGGTATATACCAGATGATCATTGTACATGCCCTTTTTGTTTCTAACTCCTTGTGGAGGTCTGCAATCTCATGTAAACAGAGATGTGTGTGCATGTTTGTTTGTGTGCATGGATGCAGGGGTGTATGTATGTTCATGTAGATGGGATGTACATGTGTATGTCTGAGGGAATGTGTATGTATTTGTGTGCTTCTGCATGTGTGTGTGTGTGTGTAAGATTGTTTTACTGAGTCTGTGTTGGGCATTTCCACCAGATCTAGCATCCAGGAAAAAGCAGCTGGAATGGGGGAAGTTGTTATGTGACTCAGCCATTCATAGGCTTCTGTCCATTAAAAGTTACTCAACTTTTGAAAAAAAAATTACTAAGTAAAAATTAGTCAGTCTTGGTTTCACCTTATATAAACTGAGAAAAGAGAAGGTTGAGATATTGCTCGTATGAAGAGCTAAGTGGAGTACATCCGATATCACAGAGACAGTTAGTGATAGCCATTATTATTCTTATTATTGGCATTCGGAGTAATTTCTAAAGAAGAAAAGCTCTGAATACAAGGCAGAAGCTCAGAGATATCTTCAAGTTCTTACTTTTCTGAGCTCTAATACTTTCCACCTGCCCTGCCCGTGTCACTGTTGACAACCACAAACATCTATAGAATAAGTGAATCATTGTTCTTATTTGTACTCTTTAGTTTTGTAAGAACTACTTGACATGGGTGTGGTCTAGCTATGCTGCTCTTGGGAAAGTCAAAGTGAGGGCAGGTTTAGGGGCTGACTTGTGACCATGAGTTCCCAGCTAGCAGGGAGCAAAGAGAGGTGTCATGCTTAGAATCCCAGCTCCACCCTTTCTTCCTTTCTGGATTTGGTCTCTGGGCCAACCACAGGCCCCACACTATCCAGAAAAAGATTTTAATGGAGAAGATAAGGTGTCATTGTTAATTAAGCACTGGTGAGAGAAATAAATTGAGCCCCACAGAACAGACTTGTATCAGTCAGATGTAAAGAATAAGGGTGCTTTCTAACTCCAGCTTGCTCAGGAAGTTAGTTGGGAGTTATAACATCATTTGCTAAAGGCAGTGAGTATGATTATGCATGTGACTTTGTGTAAGTGGGCAAACTCAAAATATCAGTGAACATGAAGGATTTGGAGCATAGTGTCCACCAAGCAGTCATTAATTGCCTACTGGTGCAGGTGGAAAAGGAAATGTAGAGCTGTAGAAACTCACTTTCTGTCTGAGCAAGAAATGAATTCCTTTCTTAAAACTAATCCAAAAATAATTGACAGACTTCCTTAACATTGGTAAATGCTTCTGTGATTGTAGTGATAGATTCTATTCAATCCAAAGGTCCATATGGGGTCCTTTGATGAACAGACCTGCAATCTTTGGACACACCAATTAACGTACAGCATTTTTTCTTGTCAATTATTACTTAGAACTGAGGTTATCACCAAATAGAGACATTATAGTTTACATGATTATGAATCAATACAGTACTGTACTGTTTTGAAACTTTGAACACATCTTTAAAAAGGAGGTATGACATTTAATAAAACACTCCTGTGATTGTGGGATAGGATCAGGGGCTAAAGCCTTTGCCATGAAAGCAAAAGGACTTGAATTCAGATCCCTGATCCCATATAAAAATTCAGGGTAGAAATGGCAGCAACCTACATTTTTTCTGACCTTGGAAGGCAGAGCCTGGGAAATCCCAGAGCAAAGCAATAAGGAGGAAAGTAATCCAGAGTGATTCCTGTTGTCACTCTTAGGCCACTATAGACTCACTCAACTCCAAGAGCCCTTTTGTATATGCACCCACCCACACGCCCACGTACATACACTCACACATGCAAAAGAAATTAAAGGAAAACACTACTGAATGAATTATAAATGATATCATGTGCAGAATCTGTGGACATGCCAGTTTGCTGAGTAAAGAAGTCTAAGAGGCACACAAGGGCTTTGTGGCTGACTGACTAACACACATCCTTCTCTTTATTGGGCTTCGGGGGCTGGTGGTGGAAATGTGTAGAGAAACTCCAGGAATCGGGGAGAAGCCCATGAGAACCGTGGCATTTCCAGGGACTTCATCAGGAAAGCTTGCAGCACCTGAGGGAAAATACAGGGACAGAGAAGGGCCTCAAAACACAGCTGATGTTTCCCAGCGACTCCACACCACTCTTTGACTCTGAGGGGGGGTCAGGTCTCAGTCCCTGGCTGGCATTCTGCTCAAAACCAACCAGGTGTGCCTGGGATCCTTCAGTTTGCTCAAGACATTTCCTGGTTCACGTTCTGTGGACTCTGTGGACTCTCATCTTTCCCTGATGGAAATGGAACCAGACCATCCGGAGCACATTCTTCCTCCCAGTTAGATGAGTGAGAAGGAATCTCTGAATACAAACCCTTCTTTAAGTTTTTACCACTTCCAAACTTGTACGAAACCAATTTTGGCTGTTCAGGCGACCACGCGAGGCTGTAGCTCTAAAGTGCTAAGAGGTATCAAAGCATTGCCGAGACGGTCTGTTTTGTGAACCAGAATTCTGTTTAGCTGTCACTTAAGATGACAGTATCAGTGCCCAGCAAACTGCTACCTTCATGTTCCAATTTCTAAGAGAATGGCCATATGTATGTACTATGATCGAGAAGATTCCACAAGCAGGTGTGGAATGTTTTCTTAATTGCTCCCAGAGCTAACTACTATGTGCTTCGAACCTCAGCTGGAAGATCAGGCATAGAAAGCTGTAGAGCAAGCAGCGGGTTTCTACCAACCCCAAACTCATGCAGGTATAGTGTGGTCCATTGGATGAGGGGAAGAAGAAAATACCTAGAAAACCCTCAAGGAGGATGGCACAAGGCAGCTAGTCTTGAATGACTCTGGTTAATGGTCTTCTCCTTAATGATTAAGGAGGAAGTATCCTGGATAGCACGCTCTCCTTGCTTCTTCTTGTCCAAGAATCAATCATCAACTGGGTGACCGGATAGTCCGTGATCATTGAAGTACTAAAACCTCCACGTTGACAGCGCCCTACTTTTTCTTGAGAAATTATTTAACTCCTCTGGGATAATCCTTCCAGAGCTTTTGATAAAAAATATTAAAATTGTATTTAGATGTAGCATGTTTTAATGCAAATTTTGAACCATAAAACCAAATGCTCCATTCAGTTAAATTAATAGAATTACAAAAAGATGTAATGATAGCAATTAAGTCTTGAAAATGCAAATTTTATAGTCAAGGACAATTACCTCATTTATAGTATATTGGAATGGTGCCAGATGAAGGTAATTTAGATCCCCACAGCTCAGTTACATCATGATAGATATCTTCATTTCATTAGTACAACAAAGATGGGTGAGAAGTTAGACAATACATAAAAAAGAACTAAAGAGCATTTGACCTTTTTAGTATAACTAGAACCAGAATCCACTCACTAATTTATCAAGTACTTAATGAGTACCAATTATCTAAAATATTAGTCATGTATTTTTCTGCCTTAACAGAAAAAGAAAGAAAGTGGGAGGTGGGGGAAAGAGGGTACTTTCTGCCCCCACAATACACTGGCTTCTAAGTAGATCAGATGGCCTTAAAATCAGGCTGGGATTTTGCTTGGCGGGCGTCTGTGTATATTGTGCGGATGACCTAATTGCATGATTTTTTTTTTTTTTGGAGTGATACCAAGACTCCCTACAAAACAATGTTTATTTCCCACTAATTATCTTCTCCATTTCTTTGGTGACTGTATAAAGAGTTGATGATTGAATTTCTTCAAGTTACCCACCTGTGGATATTGTGCTACCTAATTAATTATCCTTGGCGCTCTGACATTTTCTAGATTTTTAACATTATCCTCTTGGCTAAAGTTCATTTGAACGATATAAATAACTTTGTCCTTTCTGCCTAACTCTAACATGACTTATTTGGCAATTAAAAAAAATAAGCCACACAGTGATTTACAACAAGATATGTAGGCTTAGTGAGTACTTTTGTCTTTTCTTAATGTAGTCTTTTCTGCTTGCATTCATTGAAAAAAAATATCATCTATGATCATTTTTCTCCCTCTAGAGGGCACTAGATCATGTGCCTGCAGACGCAAAGAGTCCAATCCAAATCCTACTTGGTGCTGTTACTTCAGTCCTTCTGGAGAGAAAAAAAATGACTTAAGCCTAATGGAGCCAATTATGCAGGAAAAGGGCGGGGGTTTCTCTTTTCATTCTGGCAGAACAGAAGGAAAGGAGGTGCTCCTGGGATCTGAGGGGCTACCTGCTCAAGCTCTAACAGGGTTCTCTCTTTTTCTGGAAATGTCAGGCAGAATCCTTTAATGTTCCTGGACTCAGTTTTTCATCTGTAATATGGGAATAATAATTATATCTACTCTCTGGTAGTGGAGTTAAAATATTGATTCTGCCTACAGAGAAGCTAAAAGGGAGGCTCCCTTCAGCAAAGCCTCAGAGAGCAATTATTACTCCTCCTCTCAGGATTACTTTCTTAATCCCCATGACTCACTTGGGCAAAATGTTAGTGGACCTGTCTGTGGAATATACGCAGCTCTCTTTCAAGGCCAGAGGTCGGTTTATGCGGGCTTTTGAAGAAGCCAATACCATCTGATAGATTTCAAAATAGAACGTAAAACCCTTGGCTCTGTTTGGCTTTTATCATTTTGTTTGCTTGCTTTTGTTTATTTCACTTTATCTTTCTTCATTCCCTTTTTTTAAATGTCGCATATATGAATATGGTGAATTTATGACATTTTCATTCCTTAGTCCCCAATCCCAATCCCCTTTGGTCTTTGCCCCCTTAAAACCCTTCATCTCCCCTCCCAGATTCTCTCCTATTTTCAAGTCTTTTCACTTGTGTGGCCCACTGTGTTTCATCTAGTTTGTCTTTAATGACATCCACCTGACATGATCCGTATTCCAGAAAGTATCATAGATCATGCTTAGGAAATAATCCACAAATCCTAATTTATAGAGTTCATTGTAAGAGAAGGTCATAGAAACATCACACACGCACACATACACACACATTAGACACAAGGAGCTTCTTTAGAGTATAGAAAGAGTTTTGTTAGTGAAGATCTAGAGTCGCCCTGTACTGAGGCTTGCTCTCTGGTAGCGTTATGCAAGTTGTTGGGATGCATAGGAGCTAATTGTAGTGAAATGAGATGTTGGGATAGGACCACACCTTTTAAAATCTTTGCTTCCTATCCAGCAAGGGCATAGCAGTGTCGATATACCACTCTCTGCCTTGATGTGCTTCTGGGTCACAGGACCAAGAGCAATGATGTCAGCTGAGCATGTGCTGAAACTCTGAACACAAGAGATGCTCCTATGGATCTCCTGAGGTATTTTGTCATAGTCACAAAAGTCTGACTATATGATGCTGCATAAGATAAGAAAGAGTCATTAGGAAATCTCACCCTTGGAATTTCCTTAGTAATATGTTGGAGTATTGTTTTGAAGAGCAACATTTGTTTCTAAGTGCACATGCTCAAGTTTTTTTTTAATGTAAACATTTTTAAAGATTTTTTATTATTATTTATTCAGTTGTGCGTGTATGCATGTGTGTGCATGTGTGCATGTATGTGCGTGTGTGTGTGTGTGTGTGTGTGTGTGTGTGTGTGTGTGTATGTATGTATGTGTGTGTGTAGAGCCACGGACGAATTCGGGAACCACCTCCACCTCCTCCTTGTTTACTCTGCCCCAGGATTCACAGGTTCTGCCCTACCAGGACCAGAAACGCAGGCCGCCCCCGCTTCCGCCCAGAGTCTATACGTGGGGTCTAGAATCGGAACTCAGGACCTTCCGCCTGCAAAGCAGAGGCTTAACCCCTGAACTACTTCTCCAGCCCCCATGCTCAAGTTTTTATAGATTCATTTGCTCTGTTTATTTACCCAGTAACATGAGATTTTTCTCCTAAACATCTACCTCATTATTTGTGGGAGTAATATCCTATCTTCTTTGTCCTGATATTTATGCTAATTTATTGTGATAAATGCCAAGCATTTATTTGCAGTGTTCCAAAAAAGCTAATTTAGTAACATTCTTAGATACATATTCTGCATGTGAATTCCACAACTATTATCATCTATGGAATACTGTGGAAACTCTGTCATCTTTAGTTATAGACACATTTCAGTAAGTATTTAGCAAATTAAAATTCCTAGAGAAGAACAAACCCTAATGAATTGTACTATCCATGCTTGCATGTTAATCAATTTCTATAATTATTAAAAAATGGCCAAGAAATATTTACTTGGGCTTATTTCAAATACTTAACAGTGAGGGGATTTATTAGTGAGCTAAGTAATAGTCTGCCCATCACCTCTGTTAGATCTGAGGGATCCTCGGATGTCATTCACGTACAAATCAACCCCCAGTCCTCTACCTGGATTCTCTTTCTGAAGCTGCCTGTCATTCAAGGGCATGGTAAGTATTTCATATGTATTTGTAGGGTTGTGCAGAAAAAGCTTCATCATTATTAATGATTTAACAGACTCATAGTGATTAAGACAACCAAATAACACAGATTAGTTTCAGGTTAAGTGTCTCTTGGCATTGTGAGACTTTGATACACCAACGATTTGACATGTCCCATCTATACAACACCCCTCAGAATGGATATGAGAAATGAAAGGAGATTCAGATGCCCACATTCCTTCTTTGCAACTGTAAGTTTATTTGAGTTAGTGGTCATATTCTGCTTCTATGTCACAATCAGAAGGAGAGACGTCTCTATCCTGTTCAAAGAGATAAATAACCTGACACAGTTAACTATCTATGCAAAGGTATTCAATTTCTGGTGTGAGAGAAAACAAAGGTGTGTCTGATGTCCTTGCTACTTGTCTCTCTTGCAACATTCTCATCTGTAATCATATTGAGATATTGATTAGTTTGGATGCCATAGAGAATGGAATTGCATTTCCTAGTGGAGCACTAAAGGTCAATGTTTGATTGCTCAATAACTTTTCAAACACAAGAAATGCTTGAATGTTTAGGCTGTGTGATATGAGGGAAATGGTAGAATCTAAACGTAGATTCTAAATGATCACACCATATTTCACTTATGTTTGCAATTCTGTAATATATTATATGTAGAGTATAAATCATAAAATTAAATTACGAATACGATATTTACTTTTCATGTGATACATCATTTAGGAAATACATAAATCACTTGGCTTAGTTATTAACTGATTTTTATCACTGAGACAATACTGCACCTATTACAATTTTTTTTATTGTGCCCATAAGCATAAGGAATTTTTACTTTGCATTGTAGACATTAATCACAAAGGAAGATAACAGTCACCTGTGATTCTAGTATTCTGGTTAATTTCTGTTCATTTCTCCTTTTTTGCTTATAGAAACAATATAAATTCTGGTCAGTGAAAGTTAGAAAGTGTCACCATGTGAATTTTCTGCAGAGGCGTGCATGTGTGTGCACTGAGGCACACACGTGTGGCAGGAGTGTGCGCGTGGAAGCCATGGGCCTGCTATGGTTGTCATTAGATGCCACCTCCCTTGTTTCTCTGATGCAGGGTCTTTCCTTGGCCCAGAGCTCACTGATTTTGCTAAGCCAACTGGCCCCACAGCCCTGGAATTCACTTGCTTTGCCTCCCTGGCTCTGGGATTACAAACTTCTGCTGCTGCTGCTGCTTCTGTCTTTTTGAGTGATTCTGGGGATCTAATACAGATCCTCATTCCTATACAGGAAAACATTGACACCTGAGGTATCCTACTACTCCCATCTGATACAAATTTTAACAACTGTTTTCTTTTTTAATATTATCCTAGGAATAGACACACATGAATGCTAAATATTAGTAGAAACTTGCTTTTCAATGGAGGCATCATTTTCTAATTATGCAACAGAATAGTCATAGTAGTTTAACCTGTCCGCTGTGCATACAAATACCCTGGAGTTTTACTGTTCATGTGGTATCTGGATTGGTCAGAGCCTTTAACAATGCACAGGGAACCATTTCTTCATCCAATCACTTTCTTCTCACATTTCACTGCTGTCTTTCACTCACTTCCTGGACCGCATTATGGGCGTTTCTCCAATCATTGATACACTTGACCTAACCCTGACTGTCACTGAATAGTGACCCAATAATGAGAATTTCAGTGGACATCTTCAATCCAATTGGACCAAATGGAAACATCCCATCAAAGCTTCTGCAAGGATGGATTAACAGCATGCTAGCAGAGGGATTCTTAAGTGATGTAGACTTGCAAATCCTTCTTACCTGAAAAATTTTATGTGACCCTAAGTGTTTATACAAGACATATATGCAAATTGAAGTTAGTGATACCAAATCATAAAGAAATTTATTCTGAAACAATTTTTCTGGTATGTAAAAATTTTAGCATTTATTCACAATGGAAGCAAATTGTGCACTAATGAGATGGGTGTGCTTGTTAATCAAACAAAATACAATACAAAGATATGCTAATTTGATATTTATCAGCTGGAGAATGGTAGTAGGAAACATTGAAAGTCTTTATTTTCTCGATATGAATGGTCATGGTTCTGTAAGGATAGAAATTTTTACCTTATAGTAAAAGCATTCAGTTCACACATCATAGTCCAGAATCTGAGTCCAAGTGTTTCAGGGGCTGTCTCTGGCACATGCACAATGTGTAAGAAAAGGACACAGAAACCAGGAACAAGCCTTTCAGGAAGATTAACAGATGTGCTCACAAAACATACCCAGCAGGGGCGGTGCTGGAACTTCAGGCTGCTAATTCTTTGTGGAAGTGAGCTCTTCTGTATCACAGGAAGTCAGCTGCCTGCGGTATTTGCTTATGTTCTATACTCTATCAGTTTCAGAGATTTCAATTTAGTGTTCAGATCATTGGTCCATTTTGAGCCAAATTTTTTGCATGGTGAGAAACAAGGATCTGGTTTCATTCTTTCTTCTACATGTGGAAATCCCCGGCAACACTGGTTGAAGAGGATGCTTTCTGTGTGTGTGTGTGTGTGTGTGTGCAACGTGCGCATATGTGTGTGTTCCTGTGTAGGGCACTTGAGTGTGTGTGTGTGTCTATGGAGCCCCAGGGGTGAATTGGGTAAACAACTTGGACTGCTCTACCTGCTTATGACTTACTTTACCTTTAAGGGCACATAGTGCTGGTGTTTGACATGAGATCTGGGGATCTGATCTCAGGTCCTTTTGTTCCTGAGGCAAATGCTTTAACCCCTCAGTCATCTCTCCATTCTGAGTCTGTCTTTTTCATGTTGTATGTTTTTCACACATTTGTCAAAAATTAGGTGGCTGGTGCTGTGTGTGTTCGCTGCTGAGTTTTTCTCCCACTGGTCTGCCTGTTTGCTTTGGATACAGTGTCTTGGCTGTCCTTGCCATTCTTGTTTTGTGGCTCCGTAGTATGATCTAACATTAGATGTTATGATACTTCCACAATGTTTCTTTCTGTTTAGGGTTCTTTTGGCTATTTGAAGTGCTTTATGCTTCCATATGAAAATTAGAATACCTTTTTCTATTTTTATGGTAAATGTCATTGGAATTTTGGTGAGGACTGCGCTGAATCTGCAGATAACTTCTGGTACTGTATGCACTTTTATAATATTAATTCTGATCTTCCTAAACATCAAACATCTTTCCGTCTCCCACTACCTACTTTCTTCAGTGTTTGAGAGTTGTCTTCTAAGAGTTCTTTCACCTTGGTTCGCTTTATTCACAGGTGTTTTATTTATTTGTTTTTCAATTTTTGCCTGTGTGTGTGTGTGTGTGTGTGTGTGTGTGTGTGTGTGTGTGTGTGTGTCTATGTATCAGAAAACACTTATGTGTGCCTGTGGAAGCCCAAGAATGAGTTCAGGAATCACTCTAGATTGCTTTTACCTCTGTTTGCTTTGCTCTGGAGTTTCCTAGACTCCACCTTTCTGGACCAGAAATATAGGCCACTGCCATTTCTGCCTGATATTTTCATGGGATCTGAGATCTGAACTCAGAACCTCTGCTTTTAAGGCAGAGGCTTGACTCCTGAGCCATCTCTCTGGCCCTCAAAGGTGTTTTTTAAGATATTGTTCTTAGTATAATTGTTCTTTTTTTTTCCTTGCTTTCCTGCTTAGTTAATTTTTGATATACTGAGAAGTCCCTGGCTTTGTATCTGAGGCTATATCATATCATGTTTCTAAATGTGTTTATGTTATTAGATCTTAGAGGTCTTTAATGGAGTCTTTAATTCTTTCATTTTGATTTGTGTCCTTTGTATTTTTTCTTGTCTTGTCTTATTGCTCTAGTTACAACTTTAAACATTCTGTTAGATAAGAGGAGAAAGTAGACAACATTACCTCGTTACTGATTTTAAAGAAAATGTTTCCAATTTTTCTCTATGATTGGCTGTAAACTGTCAAGTACAGTCTTCCATATGTTGATATATTTAATCTATTTCTTTCTTCAGGGTTGTAATAATGAAGTGATATAGAACGTGATCAATGACTTTTTCAGCATCCATAGGGTATTATCAGAAAAATGGATGATACTGGAGATCATTATATTGAGTGAAATGTAAGAGACTCAGAAAGACAAATGCAGCATGTCTGTTCTTACATGTGAAGTGCATGTGTGCACACGCACACACACACATACACGTGTGCACGTGTGTGTGTGCATCAGTGAGACTATGGGAAGAGATGAAAAGGTGTGAAAGGAAGAGTCAGGAGGTAATAAGATGTGTGTGGTAAATAGTAAGATTCGGAGGTGGTACATGAAATCAGTGTTTAATCACATACACAGCATATATATATGGAAATATCATGATCTAAACCCACTGTTTTTGTACTATAATGGAAAACACTAATCTAAAAATATATGGGGGTGAAGAGTGGGCAGGGCAGGGATTTTGCTGGAGATTCCAATGCCTCTCTTTGCAGAGGGATGTCGTCTTCAGATCTCTGTAACCGTGTGACACCGTGATGTCATGCCAGGTCATACAGAGAAAGTGAACACAAATTTGAATTGATGCTACCCAAATTTCTACTGATATCACACAAAAGTTTAACAAAAGCTTTCATTCCTGGATATTTTACAGTTTACACTACCAAATATTTTACTTCAATCATTTTATAAGAAATCACCTAGAGTATGGGCAATTTTTCCCCGTAATACTATTTTTGATTTCAGTCTGTGCATACAATTTTTTTAATAAAATCTTACTTTCTAAGATAGATGAAGTCAATGCCCCCTACTCCATTACTCACGCTCACAAAGTCGTACAAGGTGGGAAGGCTGCTTTGAAGGACACAGAGAGAGGCGTAATGGAGCCTGCAGGAAGAAGGAAATGTCTGTGGTGGGATTATCTCAGAGGCAGGTGTTAAAGGCATAAGGAAGAACCAGCTGAGTGAAAATTGATGAAGGAACAATCAGGCAGAAGGAAGACTACGCTAAAGGCAAAAGAAGCTCCACAGACTGTGGGCGCCTATGGATAGGTTAACAGACTTAAAACTTCATCCAACGTGAGGGATGAGAGCAATACCAGTTGTGAGCACAGTCAAGGAATGCCACGATAATATGTAAAGCTGACAGTGCATGGCGCATGTGCTGAGAAATGATTGGCACCTATAGGTGAGGTTTGTGGTTAGCCCCCAAACAGTGACATTGTGAAGACCAGTAAAGACCGGTTTAAATGGATGGAGAATAAAAACAAAGAGATGCGTAGCAGTCTGCTGGATAGTTTTAAGAAAAATCATAGCATCCTTAACTAGATTCAGCATGGTCATCACTGTGGCAAGGATGTGAACGAATAAAAATAATTTGTGAAGTGCAGGCATCATTGATGGAGTAGATGCAGGACCCTGGGCGGCAGGAAGATGAAGGAGCCAGAAACGTCTCCGGACACATCCTCACAACACCATCAGGGAGCTGTGATGTAAGATAAAGGGGAAAAGGAAATTGCTTATCACATTTGGGGTCTAAAACTTGAAATATTTTTGGATCCATTTTAATGGTTACAATAGGCAGGTAGCTGGGTGTGAAGACGGGTATCTCAGGAAAAGGATTCTGTTTGGTGTTTTAAATCAGACTTGATCTGGATAGAAATAATAGCCGAAGCCATGAATTTATTCAAGAAGGTAGAAAAACAAGAGTATAAACCCTGAGCAAATCTCATTTCAAACGGTGAGCAGAAGAAACAGGCAGGAATGAGAGGAAGAGTTACGGAAGTTGTGTACAGTCAAGTCAAAAAAAATTGCTCTAAGGAGAGCAAAGCTGCAGCAGGGTGAAAATGAAGGTCCTGAGAGGTGAGCCACAGGTACCAACTGGGACTGAGAACTTCAGGAGACAGATCTGCCCCAAAGAAGACAGATTTCCATGGATTTTCATCCAGAACACAGACTGCTTCTGCAACCTATGGGAGAGAATGAAAAGTCAGGGGGCTGCAATTGCAGAATTCTGCTTCTTTGGTCTAACATGGAGAAATTTTTTAAGTGAATAAAACGATAGAGAGAGAAAAGGGTATGGGCTTGGTCCTCGGGGCACTGAGAACTGCCAAACTCTCGCTTCGCTCTGGCCCGTTTCCTCCCTGGAAAGTATATCCCTTATTAGAAAATTGATTTGCTTGCTTGCTGTTTAAAAAAATAAGGCTACTAGAAGGAACACAAAGCCAACAGGACTCTGAATGTTTTTTAGCTTTCTACTTTTACGAGGATATTGAGTATTTGTCCCAGCTTCCCTCCTTCTGTCCTCTCTGTATCCCCTCCCTTCCCTTCACATTCCCTCCCACTCCCTTTCTGCCTCTATGCTTCTATGGACCCCTGGGTTCACTCTAGCTTGTCTACTCCTGTGGGAGCTCAGGTCTTTGCGGTTTATCAAGTTACCTCTCTTCAGGCCACCCCACTGATGTGTGCATTTCCCTTCACTCACCCAGCTTTAGACCCAAAGGTTTCACTGTAAGTTCCCGTTCTATGGGTATAATAACAGCTGTCTACAGAGCACTTTGATGCACTGTCTTCCTACTGATAGGTTTATTGGCTGAGACTCTGAATTTTGACCCTCTGGTCATTACATGATACTGTCCTAGATGCTCCCTGAATAAAGGAATTTGACACATTAATTGATGGGAAAATCTAAATAGCATGATAGCTATATTATAATAGAAAGAGTTTTAGTTGTTATTATAATGCAAATGAAGGAACTTTCAGTTAGGGAAACATTTTTCTCTTTAGTTTGCTTATTTCAATTGGGGCACTGCTAGCTTTCCCCAAGCACTTGTGCAATTTGCATTTTGCAGTAGAACTGCCATACTACTAAACAAATGGGATTTGTGAAGAGAGAGAGTGGTTTTGTGTGTGTGTGTGTGTGTGTGTGTGTGTGTGTGTGTGTATGTGTGATCCAAACTCAGGATCTTCTGCTTGTGAGGCAGAGTCTTAATTCCTGAGTCATCTCTGCAGCTCAGGATTTATAAATTTATCCATTCCATTGGACCATAGACTCCTGAAAATAGAGATTATGTTTTTTTTAATTGTCAATTCATCAATAAACCAAATGCAATACTTAATCAGTGCCATTGTCCTCATTAAAATTCCACCTCAAGGAATTCTAGAGAGGTTATGTAAGATGGTCACCCACACTCAGAAGCAGGAATAGCCCATTGAGATAGTTTATTTTAGGTATCAACATGTAAGTGAGATGTGTGCCTTTAGACACAACCATGAAACATTATTTAATTAAGGCAAGGCTCTGAGCAATCCTGTAGGATATATGTAATTGAGTGGATATATCCATCCTACATGGGTGGGGCCGTTTCTGGAGCAGGTGGGCAAGATAGAGAGAACTGGTTTAATAAAATAGAAAACTACAAAGGCTCTTCCTGTCCTATGCTAGACCAAGTCCCTCAATTCCTGATGTTACTAATGCTCTTGTCATGCTGGTCAACTCTAACCTAGAATTGTGAGCCTGAGTAAAATGTCCTTTGTTCCCCTAACTGGTCTGGATTAAATATTCATTGTAGCAACAGGAATATGAGACTCAGGCGCCCATGTAGAACCCCAAGATAGACCAAGCAATTCCCATGATTAGACAAATGGCAGCATGCCCAGACTGACGGGGAGTCAAAAAACTGGAATACTCATTAGGTGGGTCATATGATGAATTATTTGGAGGACATTGCTTAATGCAAATTAACAGCATCACAGGTGAGTACATGCATGTATGTGCATTCACACACACAGATACACACACAGGGTGAAACTATTGATATGAATATGGAAGAAATCATGATTCCTTGATTCTGGTAGGATATATAAGACCAATTTGCACAACTTACTACAGTTCTTGGACATTATTCTTGATTCTTTGCATTATTCAAGTCCAGGAATTGTCCAACTTTATTATCATGATGCTAGTACTGATAGCAGTGACCATGATGTAAGCTTGCTTGCTCAAGATGCCACAGACAATTATGTATAAATCTAGAAGTATCCAGCACTGATGTGGGCAGGCGCATCTTGCAGATAACAAAAAAGAAGAAACGCAGCTACTAACTTGATCTGAAAAGTAAGAAAGCGTCAAAACATGAATAAGGAAAACTGTCAATAGATGCATACGTTAAGTGAGTAGACAAATACTCCACAAGGTGGGGAGGGTGCTTTACGTAGACTGAGGCAGGCAAGCCAGGGACATGATGCCTGTCACTGCCCAAGCATGTCATGACAAAGGCTAGGTAGCATTCTGTGAGCGCAGATGAACTGACCTCTTCAAGACTTATTGAGAAAGCAAAAGGAGTTTAGTTACATGGGGGAGCTAACAGAATCAAAGTGCATCTTGCCCATGCGGTAACGAGGACAGAGATAGACCCAAAGTCTTGATACATAAAGAAATGAAGACTGGCTATACTGTGTAAAGTTGAAATGTCCTAGATTATTGTTATTAAACCAAGGAAATAAAGTATTACAGACAGCAGGCTGCAGATGTTTACAATTAGCCGTCTCTGGTCTCATTGCCCTAAAGATTCTGCCGAGTTCTAAATAAACTTCAGTCACTGACGTATACACTGGTAACCCAGAATTTACTTATGAGCACAGCTTTCTCAGTCCCAGGAAGATGTGGCGCTCCTAGGTCTTACATCTTCTGGACCAGTGGCACAGCGCAAGGATTGGCTGTTCCTTAACTAGGTAATGGGATTACTAGATTTTGAAATGACCCCTTTGGGACCACCTGGAGGCAGTTTCCTGTTTCCTGTCAGTGTGGTTTAACCTATTGGCGAAGAGAAGGGTTGCAGCAGGTTTGAATCTTTAAAAGCAAAGCTTGTTGAGTTGCATTAAAGTAATTGCTACCATGGCCGAGAATGTTCAGGCCACGCTCTGTTTTCTAGGGTTTTCTTGTTTTCTAGAAAAACTTTGAAAAGCTGGCTTTCGTCCCTTGCCATTATCCTTGTCCTCGTATTTGCTAGACTTTGCTTTTCATCTTACACAATAATTTAATGAGCAGGGAATTGTTCACAATTAATGATAGCCAATCGCTACAGTGGGGAATATACACTTAGAAAATTATGACAAATAGCCACACACTGTGTGATCAGAGCATACAAATTACACCATAAGCAGAAAGTAGTTATGCTTGATTGGAGCAATTAAATGTTTTCTTTAAAAAAAACCTCCAGTGAGAATATTTTAGAAAATGGCTTTTTAATCATCTGCAGAACTACAAAAATTACTGTCTCATAACAGTTTTCAACTGTTTTAGAATTAGCTGGAATACCTTCCCATAGACAGCAGATTCTTCGCCCCAGAAACCTGTTTACATGAAACTTATTTTTAATCACAGACTTAACATCAGCTCATTCTCATTCTCTATGAAATAGCAATCATGCTTTAGGACTGGACAAGGAGACATTTGAATGCAGGTCTGAGCGATTCCTGCCCACCCTACAAGTCGGCCCTGAATGAATTCGCTTTGTCACCTTATGGTAGTAACATTAACCCCTCAGATGGAACTGGATCAAGGATCGGAGTGCTAAGCAGTTGCAACCGAGATTAGATTACTCCATAGGTCCACTGCTGCTAAAGTCCTTGGAAGTAACTTGGCCTCATCTGAGAATGGAAACCTGTCAGGAAAGAGGTCTGGGGAAGGCGGTTGCTGAAATGGCTCACTTTTCCTTGTTTGGAAGGAAGCAGAAAAGAGAAAGGGAAAGGTCTAAAGAAGTAGAACATTTTGCTGTCCCTTGGGCACCCGGGAATCAAGTTTGTCTTCTACTGAGAATGACCGATCTCTTTGCTGCTCAGCTGTGGCCTTGGAGGAGGCGTGGGCATCTCAGCTGAGCTCCTGTTGCGACCACAGAATACAGAACGTGATCTGGGCTCACGTGATCTGTGGGGTAGGGGGAAGGGATCCTAGGCGCAAGGTTCTGCCATCTGCTTGACCTCAGTTGGCATTGCTGTCTCACCGGTGATAGAAACAGAGGGATCTGTGGACGCAGAGGGGACAGTAGGGGAGACGGGAAAACTGCTCCAGAAGCGAATGCTGTCACATGAGAACAGCTGGATTTCATTCACAGGACTTGGCTCCCTCTCGTGACCTGAAGGGACTTCACTCTTTAGAACTGTCACACGAGAGTTTTGCAGTCAAAAAAAATATCCCAACCAGGGCCTGAGTCTTTAGAAGCATTCTCTCTCTCTGGCTCACTTGAGCTCTGTCTGTTTCTTCTTATTTAGAAGTAAAGAGTTAGCAAGTATGTAAGATGTAAGCGAAAAAGACAACTAAAGTAATTTGACATTTAAATAGGTTTGCATGAGCTTTTCTCCTTCTGTGTTCCAGCAAGTGCCCGGGCACCTGTGAGTGAAGACAACCCTCATTAAAGTCAAGGATTCTCTCTCTCTCTCTCTCTCTCTACTTCTCTCTCTCTCTCTCTCTCTCGCTTTCTCTTTCATGTGAGAAGTAACTGTGGAAGAATATTCTTGGTGGAAGGAGAGCGATGAGTTAGAATAATACATAAATATGTATATAAATACACATATGAAACTTTTAAAAAACTTTCTGAGTGGAATGAATTGATGAAGGAAGGGGAGGAGGGGGGGAGTAAAAGAGGAAAGAAAAGGAGAGGGGAAAGAAAGGAGCAGGGATACTCAGTATGTTTGTAAAACTAGGAAACAAATTTAAAAAAATAAAAAGAGACGCAAACAAAAAAACTTTCTTCAATGTCTTGCCATTATAACAATTTTAAATCATAATTTGGAAGAATGCGTTCCTGAACTTTCATACACACCTACCACACTGATTCAACATTAAAGGCTCTTTTTCAATGTAATATTACATTACACAAATTTTTATAGTTCAACTTATTTTTCATGGTACCCACTTCAGCCATTTCATGATCATTTAATTAAAGTGATACTAAGAAAAGTAGCTAATGTCTGCCTAAAAATATGCCTGAGCTTTATTTGAAGATTAATACATTGACCCAGATTCCTCTTTCATTCTAATTTTATGTATGTGTTTGCACAAAGAGAGTACTTCTCAGCTGTCCCATTTCTTCATGACGGCAGCCTGTGAGGTAGTATGTGTAATTCCGCCATGAGTGCTATAGTTCAGGTCATGAATGATCCCCAAAGGCCATGACTTGATCCACTAGTTCCAGCATATCACATTATTAGGAAGTGGTGGAACGTTGAAGAGGGTCTTGGCGGGAGGGAGAGAGACCCCTGGGACGAAATATCAGAAGTTTCCACTATCTTTCTGCTTTTCTCTCAGTCTCTCTCCTCTCTTTCCTGCTTACCTGTTGCAGGGTGAACCTACTGTCTCTCCAGAGCCCTGAAGGCAGCAGGACCAAGTGGTTATGAACTAAAACCTCCAAAATTATGAGACAAAAATAAACCTTCCCTCTTTTTAAGTTGATTTGTCTCAGGTAGTTTTACTCTCATGTTGGAAGGGGGACTGATACCCCAAGGGTTCCTTGTTCCTAGTTTTTTGGTTAATTTTTCTTCTAGGCAATGTACTTTTTTTCTCCCACATTTTATTTTTTTTCCTAATCATACAAGTTTAATGCGTATCCCTGTCCTCTCCCAATTCCTCCCCTCCCCATTCCCCTTTTGCACTCCCCCCTTTTTCCTTTCACCCCCTTCCTTCTCTTCCCCTCTCCCAGTGACCCCCTTCTTCCCTCCCATCTCCTGAAGCATCCTTTTTATGAATGCCTAGCCTCCCTCTGAGTTTTCCACCTTAGTGAGGGGTAAGGACTCAGTGGCGTATAGGCAATGTACTTCTGAGAGGTGTGTATACTGCAGTATAACCAACCCTGACCTAGATGAAGAGGTTTCCTCTCCCTAAAAATTCACCTAAATATAACCACTTTGAGAATGGTAATGGATATTAGAAGTCAAATTTCATCACCTTAGACTAAAACACTACCATCACAGGAATGTCTTTCTTTTTTTCTATATATGCTTATTTATTGAGAGTGAATAAGAGGAAGAGAGGCAGGAAAGAAGGGAGGGAGGGAGGGAGAGAGAGAGAGAGAGAGAGAGAGAGAGAGAGAGAGAGAGAAAGAGAGTGAGAGAGAGAGAGAGGAAAACATATATATCATAGAACACTGCTAGAACTCAGAGACAACTTTTGAAAATCAGTTCTCTTCTTCCACCATGTGGGCTTCCAGGGATAGAACTCTAGTGGCCAGATTTGCATGCAGTCACCTTGCCCACTGAGCCATCACACTGGCCCTATCTGTGCTCGGCATTCCTGAGATAAGGAGTTTGGTTGATGACTGTAGGTTACAGAAAGATGTCCTTTAAGATTCCTTCTCTTTCAGCATCTTTACTGCCTGGAGGGGTTTTGCTTGAGCCTGGATCCCCCATTGTATATAATTAGCAAGAATTAGTAAGTAGATCCCTCTAGTCATATGCTCATGGGTTTATGACTCAAAGCAGAACTACAAATATTTCCGAAGCAGTTAACTTCCACTGTTCTGAATAATGCTACTTGATCCATATGAGTGCATGAAATCTCTTCAACAAATGAAAATTCAGGGATCATCCTGTTGACTGAGTTTACAGAATAGCAAATGGTCAGTCAGTCAGCCCTCAGCTCCATTTCCAAGCTCTCATTTGCATATTTAATTGTTTCCAATAAGACCTCTTTGTGGCAGAAATAGAAAGACAGCATGCGTGAGAGCGCCCTGGTGTGCATCATCTGAAAGCCACACAGGATCTGTCTACCTGCTGTGCTTAATCTCAGGGTACATTTCTATGATTAATTCTGTTTTCCTACAGTACATCAAACTGTTCTAAGTCATTTGTGTTTTGCATGTTGTACTGTGAGTTAGGAGAGCTAGAATTCCTAACAAGAGAGCTATTGCTGAGTTTGAATTATAAAGCATGCATTCTTTTTTTACCTGAGAACCACAATTTCACACAACACACACACACACACACACACACACACACACACACACAAGACTTATAGTATTTCTCCGACAAATGTTAGAATATCCACTTACTTTTTTTTTTGCAATGTTAGAGATTGAACCCAGAACTTCACACATATCCACAATCTTCTTTTTACTTTTGATTTTGAGACAGGGTCTCACTCCATTGCCCAAGCCAATCTTGAATTTGTGATATTTCAAACTAGTTAGCATTCCAGAGCTGGGCCTAATCAATGTGATAATTTTGTGAGCTCCATTGATTGAAATTGGTATTAATAAAGAATTCTGTGCACAACTCTAGCAATTCTTTGACCTTGTGACCAGCATCCTTAGCACTCCTCTGTATATCATTGTGTACCATTGTGAAAGTAGATACATAGGCTACACCAGAATGCCTATGATCTGTGACTCACAAAAGTTAATGAGTGCCATTCCATGTTATATGGAAATCTGTCACACTAATGTTTTACTTTCACAATGGAAAAAAAAAAGCACTGTCCATGTAAGTTTTAGCATATTGGTGCTTCATTAAAACTTGTTATAGTTTCTATTTTTCCATAAATATTTGCATGTTTCTATAAAATGCATGAATACCTTGGGGGCACTCCATTTGTGTTTGTTCCTGGGCAAGGTGTTGAATAACACACTTGCAATCCAACTCCCGTTCTCTGCTTTCAATGACATTTCAACAAAACCGCAAGGCTGCAGTCGCACAACAACCAGAAGTGTGTTCTGAATACTTAGGGCGCAAAGGATGAGTTCAGAAAAAGAAGTAAGAAGACCTTCACGTGGAGCCCGGATGAGGTGGACAGGCATACAGGGGTGAGGCTGGAGCTTGAGTTGTAGTCCCCATCTTGGTAGAATTCTGGTAAACAAAGGCAAGGAAACCCTTGCAGCCTGGTGGGATGGCAAAGGCAAAGGTCGCCCTCTTGGGTCCTTATTCTACTTTCTGTCACCAGGGCACTTACACAGACCTGCTTCTCTTCACCTACTTCAAATGTATCTCCAATGGACATGTCAGATCAGGAATTTTGTTTGCCATCAGTGATGTACCCATAATCCAAGGGGATCTTGGTGATCCCCTTTCAAATCAGGGAGGGTGGTAAGGTAAGGAGAATAGGTGAGGACAAGGGGCTGGGAGTGAAGGTGTGAACAGAGAGACCTGACAGAAGCTCAGCTTTCAGGGAGAAGGTAAACACACGTACCATATGCGAGGTACTTGGTGCTCATGAGACTCATAAGTGAATCCTATTTTTGCTCAGAAAACGGGAGTCAGTCAGAGTAGGTAAGCTGCAACGCCTTGTGGGTAACAAGCTCATTGCATTAGCCAGTGTAGGTTGAGAACACAGAATTAACTCCAGAAATGTTAGCTCATCTTAATATTTACACGTTTGATGGCTTATGTCCCATTTAATTACCCAAAGCTTTTCCATGCAATGCTTGTCTTCAGAGATTTTCTATCACACTGGCCTGAGCTGTCAGGCCACACACTGGCTCATGGAAGTGATAGGAAGTGATAGGATTCTTGTAAATGGCTCATTCAACACCTTATTGAACACGTACTAAAAGTTAGCCACAAGGGTTAGCGTTTGTTAATGCTCCACATGTGCAGAGAAATTCAGTTTATTACAATGTTGGAGTTTCAGATGGATTATCACAACCAACCGATGGATTCATTTCACAGATTAGACTCAAACAAACAAACAAACAAACAAACAAACACAGAGAGGTGTGACATGTGTCTGACCAGAACACAGCTTCCTTGATTCTCCAGTCTGACCTTTCTGTCACACGCTCAGGCAATGCTTTCAATGATGGTTGAGCAGATTTGCCCCAAAACATTTCTAGTTCAGCCACTTTTCCAAGTACCAGGCCTGGTATACATATTTCAAATAACATGCATAAGAAAAAGGAATGTGTGTATAAATCATTTTTACCAATTTGGAAGAGATAAGATCATAAGTATGCTACTACAAATTTTCCCTCAGTGTTGTGTAGTCATAGGAACTAGCAAGGACACCAAAGGATTTATTTCCAAATACTTAGTAAAGAAGAGAATATCAATGCTTATTTTTAAGAGGCTTCCTTTTAACATTTGTTAATATCTACAATGAAATATAACTCATCATTAAGATTTACAATGTAGGGCTGATAATAAGTGGCAGCTGTAAACAGGAAAACAATAATGAATTTGGAATTTACCAACATTTAAATGTATGCACTAACTCCATTGACATACCTCTTCAACCCCACATCTGTGACTACAGAAAATGGATAATACTAATATGTCCACTATGGGCAATGAACAATTCATTGAGGCCGCAGATAAAACAGTGCTTGAGAAAGCAATTGAAGACTGGGATGCTCTATGCATAAGAAGAGAAGCTATTGCTATTCATAATTTGCCAATACACCAAATAATTACCCTGAGCTAAGGGCAAAGCTTAGCCCTGTGTCTGCAGGATTGCATATATCCTTGTGGCCCAGTAGACTTCTGACTTCATGTTAATTATTTGTGTTGCTTTCTGATAGGGGTGAGCATCTCACTGCAAATGCCTCAGGTCCTTAAGTATATCATGAATTTACTAATGATGACAAGAGGAAAGAGTTTGGGATTTATTCTAAAACCTGAAAACGCAAATCAAAAGCAAATTTCTAGGCCATGAGAAGAATGTATCTTCTGAAGAAAACACGGAAACATTTCATCTGTCGTTGTTGATGACTTAGAGTCCTCATAGCTCAGGAAATCAAACCCAAAATGCAATGAGGGGGCTACCTGTGTGAATTGAGCTATTTGTAAGCACTGGCACCCTAAAAGACAGTCAGGAGGTGCCTCCATGTCTCATTTTGCACTCTGCCCCTCATTTTATGGTGAACTTTTTGTGATGGAAAGAAGTTATTCTAATTACTTTTCTCATCTGTGTAACCAAAAGCTATTTGAGAGTCTATTCTGTTGGACTGGTCAAGAGGGATATTGTCAATCCTGGCAGGAAAGGTACAGCTGCAGGAGGCTGGCTGGTCATTGTATTACAATCAGGAAACAGCAGGTAAACAGGCAGTAGGGCCAAGCTGGAAAAATCTCGAGGTGTACCCCCACATCTTCACTTCCACCAGCGAAGTTCCTCCTGATAAAGGTTTCAAAGCATATCAGTCTTTGGGGCCCAAGTGTTCAAACACATGAACTTATGGAGGGTCGGGGAGCATTGCCCATTCAAAACACTACAGTAACTATTAAATAGGCTATGTACTATTAGAACTCTTAGACTAGCACATATACCCCTTTGGTGGAGTGACTTGCTGAATTCAGTCAGTCCGTACACCTTTATTTTCTAGGCCTTTGAAAAGTAATGCTTGTGACTATGAGAAGATTTCGAATATGTTTTTAAATTTTTTTATTATTTTTTATTATTTATTCAATTGTGCATATGTGTGTATGAATGTGTGTGTGTGTGTGTGTAGAACCACGGGCAAATTCCGGAACCGCCATGGACACCTCCACCTCCTCGTTTACTCTGCCAGGGGATTCACAGGCTCCGCCCTACTAGGACCAGAAACGCAGGCTGCCCCTGCTTCCGCCTGGCGTCTATACATGGGGTCTAGGATCTGAACTCAGGACCCTCCGCCTGCAAGGCAGAGGCTTAACCCCTGAGCCACCTCTCCAGCCCCAAGATTTCGAATATTAACAAATGAGTAAGTCAAATAAATTCACTGTTCATAGTTGGTCTGCTTCTTCTACTGAAGATGTGAGTGTTAAAGAAATTATAGCCCTAAGCACACACACACACACACACACACACACACACACACACACACACCATACACACATGCATACACACACACATACACACACATTTTCTTGCACACGTTCATAAGCACAGACAACATACAAGCATGTATAGGATAAGCTGAAGAAAAATTTACAAGGGCCCCTCTGCTGTTGAATGGAGACATTAGAACAGCAGATGGAAACCATAGGACTAGAAAGGGAAAACTAAGGAGAGCCAAGTCAGGAAGTGAGGCCAACACGGTGAAAGTCATCGAGGTGCCTGGCTCGTGAATGTTTTAATGTATAACACAGCACTTTGATAGCTGCCTATAAAAAAAGGAAGGGCAAGCAATGTTTGCAAGTGTCCCCCCACCCAAGCTTCGCTAAAATACCTCCAGCAGCTAACAAGTGGCGGAGAAGGGTCCATGTTGGCCAACAGCATGGGACAGGTGCTGACTGTAATCCAGAGGCGTCAATGTATGATGGAGCCGAAGCCCAGAAGACATGGAATCCGCGTCCAACCCACAGCCGGAAGCACTTGTTCTGCCTAAATCTTCAAGACCAGAGAGTTTGGTCCTCACACTTAGTTGCTCTTTATTCCTGACCGGGCATAGTGCTGAAGTAGTGACTTTCCTAAGTGATCTGCTGTGCTCTTGAGAACAGACACCCCATCCCTGCCCATATAGTATTTGTCTTCCACACAGAGCAGACTTTACCCTAAGACCCTGAGCAGCTACAGATGGGGTTT
Source organism: Typhlomys cinereus (assembly GCA_023101885.1). NCBI lineage: Eukaryota > Metazoa > Chordata > Mammalia > Rodentia > Platacanthomyidae > Typhlomys > Typhlomys cinereus. Next base: position 2,131,777 of record JALPQD010000186.1, on the reverse strand, counting down.
CCTCTTGTAAGTAGGGGTCCCCGGGCACCAGGGAGGAAATGAAGATGCTTTTCTCACAGTGTCTCTGCACATCAGTCTCAAGTAGTTGGGTGGCCACTTGCACTCAGAGAACTGTCAGTTTCCCCTGGTTCAGCATTACAAGTTCTGCTCTCATTTTGAGGGACTAGCACTGTTGACCACTTAGGGAATTAAGTAGGAAATGCAAATGACTTCAGGAGGGGGTTTTGCTTGACTCCGAAGTGTTATGAGTGGCACAAGTCTTTCAAGGGGAGAGAATGGCACATATGAATGGTTCTCTAGGCAACTGACCTTCATGCCAATGAAAGATAGAGATGCGGGTAAGGATTATTCTGACAAAGCAATAAAATTGACCCTATCTGTAGATAAGCTAGCCATGATTTTATCCAACACACAGAGGAGAATAGAAGAGCATTCAAAGAAATTCCTGTTTCTCATGAAGGTAAACATTTTTGGAGGAATCAAAGCATCTTCTCCATTATCTCTCGAAGCAGACAAGTTAAAATTTAGAACTATATAACCTTAATGCTTCACCCCGAAGGTTCGTTTCTAAGCTATTAATTTGCTATCATGTTTGGGGGAAAGTTGTCAAGTTCAAATTTTTTTCTTTCTTCCATATCAGCAAAGTATGCACACATTTGAATTATGACTTTCCTACAGGAACTAACAGCTGTATGTGCAAATCATGCATATAAATCAATTACCAAGCCCTATGTACTATAAATGCACCCATTAATTAAGCAATGTCAGATGCTGTGAACCATGAAGTTCATTACATCTTTAGCATTCAAAACCAAAGATTATTTGAAGAAGAAATACTAAGTTTACCTAATAGTTAATGAAATTAAGCCGGGTTGTTGCCAACATTCTTATTTTATGCCTAATTCAGTGTTTAAATGTTTATGAATAAAACACTAACTGCTGAAAGCAGATATGTTGAAATGTAATTACTGGTAAGTTACAACGCACTTGAGGACTCATTATACGAGACTTGGGAGTTTCAAGATCACCAGCGTAACATACTCTCCAAAAACACGGCATTTTTATGGGCTAAAAGCTGGAAAGACATAAATACTGTTGAATTTGTCCTGACTGAGTGGAAATTTTGATGATCGCCGTGGTATGATTTATGAGTCGAGCATTTTTCCAGTCATTACGTGGTTGCATTTCTGCATTGTGACGCGATTTGCATATGTGAATATCCCAGAAAATTAGCTTCTGATGGCTGCATCTGCCCAGATAAAGAAGTCCTTATCTTAAAACCAGTGCAGCCATGACTACAAAGAAACCTGTTTGGAACAGAAACGAGGCGGGTCCTGTTTGCTCTTTGAAATCTATAGTCGGTGACTGGACACACATGGGTTCAATTTCAGGGATAAATACATGGTGGAAATGACTAGGTTTACACATCTGTAGACAGTTTAACATCCCTTAGGTTGTCTGCCTCACAGAAACTTCCTGGATGGTTCAGAGCAGACTGACACCTTTCTTTCGTCTGGAGATGGAAATCCCAAGGCTCTCTTTCTGTCTGCCCCCCCAAAATTGTTTCTTCTAGCCTCCTACATCGAAACCACCCTTAGTGCTGTGGGAGCTCATGTTCTTATAAGCTTTCTGCGCGCCCAAGCACATGATACCAGCATTCTTAACTTAACCAACTCCCGCGAACTCCAAAATCTGTTTCATCTTTAGAATCAAATAAACCCTTGCTCCCCAAGTTAAAGAACCTTGAGAAGTGGAAAGGTTTCTTTTATTTGCTGAGGTCTTGCATTGGACAGAATTTAACAAGCACGATCAGATTTTTTTAAAACAAGTAGACCATTGCACAAGCAAAGGTGATTTTACCAGTGTTTTTTCTTCCCTGTGTCATTGGTTGGTTGGCTAGATTGTTTTGCTGGTTTGGGGACACAAATGTCATGATATGGCTCTAACTGCCCTCAGACATATAATCCCCCTGCCTTGCCCTCCCGAGTGCTTGGAATGCAGGTGCGGTTCACCACATGCAGCCAGGCGGACGCTACCGTCTCACTTCAACTTGGAACCACATGCCTGTTTCCTGTTATTACCCTGACAGAAGCCTTCACCTGTCTTTCCTCATTTTATTTCTCCCAAAGTGTTCTAAGCAATATCGTCTTCCTGTTTTTAACATTGTTGATGAATATTTGCTTGCTCTGGATTTGAGCCATATCAACGCAGTTTTTGGAAGGCTTAAATAATTCGGGCATTTTCGTCACCTTGGTGTGTGTGTTTTGTATTTTCTATAAATGTCTTTTAACATCTGAACATCTCATAAAACTCTGGACATGCACACAGAATAGTCACAGTGTCTCCTTTTCTTGTTACTAGATATATGTCAAAGGATAGAAATATTCCTTTTATAAGTCTTCATGTCTGAATTTTATCTGTTTTAGATTTTCTGTAAACCAGAATCATTTACTTTCAATCTGAGAATTGAGCGATGGTCTTTCAAATTATTGGGGAATGTGTCTGGCTCAATTCACCAGGAACATATTTTTTTCCATTGCACTCTTGGTATGTGACCAGGATGGGCCTGGAACTGGTAATTCTTCTGCCTCAGTTTCCTAAATCTAGAATCACAGGCGGTGCTAGACAGCAAGCTCAAGCCTTCTTGGACACCAGGAGAGTGTCTCTTGAAGAACTTCAACTCCAGCACAACACAAAGGGCTTTTTTTTTGGGGGGGGGGGAACACCAGGATTTATCCCAGGACCCTACACATATGGTCAAAAGCTCTACCACGAAACCACACCCACATCTACTGAGCTGGAATGTAGCTGTGAGATAATGGTTCAGATAATGTCTCTCGAAAGCACTAGGTATATGACTTGTATCTGCTTTGCTTTCTACACATACTCCTCACTGCATCATTGAAGATGTAAGGCAAAGAGAGGCCTCTCCATGAAGTTAATGAATGCTTGGCAATGAATGCAATGAATGTAAAGAATGCAATGCGATGAATTCTGGAACTGGTCAGCCTTTGGTGTAGCTGGAAAAACAGCTATGGTGGGGGAGGCAGTACGCGAAAGTCATCAGATACTGGCCACCCTGCATTCGCTGTAAGTGCCGTCAATCATGGAGTCCTTTGAAGAGTGAGCGCGAGGGCTGCTAGATCACTGCCAAGACGTCCCAGAAAGAGTGATGGGGACTCGCTCTAGGCACTCACCATAGTCTGGCTGCTCTGCTGGTCCTGGGGTGATACTGGGGATCTCTCTCTCTCCCCCAACTTTTTTCTTCCTTCATCATTGTTTGACATATTAACTGGTCTATGAGAAGCCCGTTGAATCATGCTGATCTCCAACTACTCTGAAGCTACCAAGGCAGGAAACCAACAGCAGTGACAGACTGTGTGGAGCAGCTTTATTGCAGGTAGGGATCAAAGACCAAGAGAATCCTGGAATTTCTTAGACGCCAATGGCCAAGACTTACAACCTCCCTAGAGACAATGGAGTCTTCCTGCAGGGCCTGAGAAAGTCTAAAAGTAGCCCATCCTAGGTTTAACTCCCTGGATCTCTTCCTCAATAGATGAATCATTTTGGGGGGTGAACATACATCTAGGGTTATTCCAACTAATATCTCTCAGTATCAAGATGTTACATTCCTAGTGCATTACTACATACTACTTTAAGTATAAAAAAAGCATAGGGGTTAAAGTGGAGGGGATAAAACCTATTGGAACAACTACCCTTCAATAATTTTATTACCAATGGCTTGACTTACACATTCAGTTAAAATCTTAGAGCTGATCAATGTACCCCACCTCCAAAATCAACATCATCTTATATAAAAAGTCTAATGCAAGAATGAAAATTATAAATTTTATGAGGTGAGCATATGGTGAGAACTTCTTGTTGGCTATTCCTCTTTTTGCCAAGGACTCTAAAATGTTGCATAGAAACTAAGTAATACTGCAATCATTGTACTAACCATCGCTCTTGCATGTTGCAAAAGTCGTAGCCACAGCATGGCCTGCCATCCTAATGTGCACTTGCCCACCTTCTCAACTGATGTAATACTATGTGAAGTCTTGGCATTAAGGATGGCATCCATACGGACAGTTATCACCACCTGCTGCCAGTAAACAACTGTCAATTTAGCTCCCTAATTTCTTTGAATACGTCTTCTTTCTAGAAGTGTAAGGTAGGAAGAATAAAGCAATGAGCGAAAGCCATAGAATACCTCATCAAATTGCTCCCCGCTGATGGCATTGATGGTGCTTCACCTTCTAGAACATTCTGAAGGAATTTAGAAAGTATATTGTAGAAATGCAAACTTAGGATATGTTGCAGTCCACCGGCAACATTGCTGATAAATGACCATCAAACAGCTTAAGGGAACAAGGGTTTATTCTCTTACGATTCCTGGTTACGGTTCTCAGTCCAGCTTGACGGGAGAGCATGTACCAACTGGCCACGCCATCACTGCATAACGGCTGAGAGATGGACAATCCTTACTTGTCAGACCAGCATGTCTGGCCAAGTGAACAGAAGGATGCCAACTCTCTCAACCAGCTCTCTGTGATTTATCCAGGGCCTAATCCCACCCACCATGAGCTGGGTCTTCCCCATCAGCTGGACAACCTCCTTCAGGTTTGCTCTGGGCTTAACTCAACCATCAACTCTCTACAACTGTGCCCGGAGCTCAAACCCTCCACAGTCAAGTTGACACCTGTGCTTAACTGTGACAGGATAAAACCCTGGACTCAAATCATCCTCTTGGTCAAGAGCATCAACTTTTCCATGCATCTGAATTGTTCATTAGTTACTGAAAGAGGGTTTTCTATGGACAGTTTCAACAGTCCTGTTTGCATTATGGAACAAAAAATAAAATATTGTGGGGCTGGAGAGGTGGCTCAGGGGTTAAGCCTCCGCCTCGCAGGCGGAAGGTCCTGAGTTCGGATCCCAGATCCCACATATAGACGCCAGGCGGAAGCGGGGGCGGCCTGCGCTTCTGGTCCTGGTAGGGCGGAGCCTGTGAATCCCGGGGCAGAAGGAGGTGGAGGCGTCCATGGTGGTTCGCGAATTCATCCGTGGTTCTACACATACACAGACACACACACACACACACACACACACGTGCATGCGCACGTACACACGCATATGCACACAGTTGAATAAATAATAATAATAATAATAAAAAAATATTGTGCAATGTTTGTGAGGCCAGGTTCTGCTGGGACTACATGAAGCTCTTGCCCAAGACCAAGACGGGCTGATTGAAAGAATAGTGCCCGGAGTGAGAAGTAGTGGACAGAGGATCTGAATTGGTAACCATAGCACCCTGGTGAATGTGCTTGCCCTTAGCTACGTAGATTCCACACCTGCATTTTCCCTCTGGATGTCATTAGGGCGTCTCTTTAAACCAACCTGTATATTCATAGTAGCTAGTACCTACTCCAATAATGTTCTTTTTATGAGTCTAGACTCTTGCAAAAGTTGTTGGTCCTTCTGGGTATTTGAAGTTTTGTGTCAAGATTTCAGCTTCTCCCTCAGAGTGATAATATTGGCAGTTCATAATCCTTCTCTATTTTGTAAAATTATATATATATGTATATATATATATATATATATATATATATATGTGTGAACATAAAGAATAATAAGGGGTTGGTGATTTGGTGCAACAAGTACCAATATTTGCCACTAAACCTGTTAGCTCTTTGGAGCCTCCATGGTAAAACGAGAGAACCAACTCCTCAGGTTGTCCTATGTGCTTCACATACATTTCACATACATGCTGTGGCATTCACACAACCACACACACACACACACACACACACAAAGTAAATAAATGCATGTAAAAAGTGTTTGCAAAGTAATAATTAACCCCCTTAATATCCTTATGTTGAATTTCAAGTTTTTGATTCCCATGTTTGAAAGGTGTGACAATTTTTCCATGAATGAATATACATTAGATCTCATGGTTACTGTTATGTAGTTTGTAACAGTTGAATCTTAAGGGCAGAAGAGGAAGCTGACACCCTGAGGTCACACAACCCCAGTGTGCAGATTTGAATCCTGCCAGTCGATTATTTTCTCTTCCAGCAAACTCCTGCAAATGAGTTATACTTATAACCAAAACCATTGTTTCTCACATTTGTGGCTTTGTGACTGTTGTCACTATTACACCTTGTGAAGTTATTTGAGTACAGAAATACTGTGCATCTGTAAGTTCAAACTTCAATGTTGCCAAGATGCCCTTTGTTGCAAAACCTTATCGCTTGTGCAAGCCCTTTGATCAGTATTGCGAATGCTCTTCCTTAGATGTCCCAAGGTTAACTGGCCCCAGGCTCATCTCCACTCTGATGTTATCAGATTTCATCTTGAGTGCCAGCTTCAGTATTTTATCACTAATCACTTAATCATTGTTTGTCAAAGTTATTTTTGGCACAGGGAAATTCTTTGAAAAGTAAAACGGAAATTCTACTACAGATTTTAAAATTCTCTGGTAGGCTTTCAAAATAAGTAGAAACACAGTCTGTCCACAACCAGCAAGTTTCAACACTTACTGCCAAATCACAGAATGCACCCCAGCTGTGAGTTTTCATGGGTTCGGTTGGTCTTTCTTGCATGTCTCCATGAAGAGCTTTGCTCTTCATGGTCAGCATTCATCTGAGTCCCCTTGGCTGCTGACTGGTGCCCCAGTAAAATAACTGGGTGCCTCTAGCCTGCGCCTCATGGAGCATAGCTATCCTACGTAGAAGTAATAAGTGTCTATGACATTTGTGGAAAGTCTGGGTCCCTTCCCTGGATGCCCTGGTTTGTTTGGTTTGCATTTCTGGGTGGGACTTCACTTGGGTCTGATGAAGACGACTTTCTAGAGACACTAAGTCTAGGAGCACTGCCAGGCTTGCCAAGCTGCACTCTGCTGCCATCTGATCTATGTGTCTGTGCATGCACATATCTATCTATCTATCTATCTATCTATCTATCTATCTATCTATCTATCTATCTATCTATCTATCTATCTATCTATCATCTATCCATCCACCCCACCCACCCACCCATCTATCTATCTATCTATCTATCTATCTATCTATCTATCTATCTATCTATCTATCTATCTATCATCTATCATCTATCTATCATCTATCCATCCACTCTATCTACCTATCTATCTATCTATCTATCTATCTATCTATCTATCATCTATCTATCATCTATCCATCCACCCCACCTATCTATCTATCTATCTATCTATCTATCTATCTATCTATCTATCTATCTATCTATCTATCATCTATCCATCCACCCAGCCCATCCATCTATCTATCTATCTATCTATCTATCTATCTATCTATCTATCTATCTATCTATCTATCTATCTATCTATTTATCTATCTATCTATCTATCTATCTATCATCTATCCATCCACCCCACCCACCCACCCACCTATCTATCTATCTATCTACTTATCTATCTATCTATCATCTATCTATATCTATCTATATCTATCTATCCTCATTATCATCATCATCATTCTATCACCTACCTACGTATCTGTCTATTTATCTATCTTCATCACCATCATCATCAATCTATCATCTATCTACTTATCTATTTATCAACATCTGTGCTATTCATCAACCATTTATCTATCATCCATCTATCTCTCAGCTATTATCTATCCATTATTTATCCATCTATACATGATATATCTTTCATCAACCTACTATGTGTATCTATCATCTATCGATCCTTTCTGATAAACATAATGGCTATGATTTGATCACTAGACTCATTACAGTGACTTCTGTTTTCTTTCTTCTTTCAGAATCTTTGTATTTTTAGATTACTGCTTCCTTATCATCTAGGAATGCAATAACCTCTCTCATGTATTCAACAAACAACAACAACAACAACAATAATAAGAATGATAGCTTGAATGTTTCATGTTTCCCCGCAGAATGGCTCTTGGCTCATATTTCCAACATGAACTATCAGTGACATCCAAAGTATCAAAATGCACAAAGAGCAACCAGTTAGAAAGTCAAGAGCACCACACAGGAAAAACGATTGCAGATAACATTAAAACATTAAAGAGTAGCTCAACCCCGCCCTTCCTGCATCCCTTGCTTCCCAGTCTCCTCTCCACCACTGTGTCTCCAAGGCAACAGCCACACCAACAATTCCTTCCATCGTGGGTCTGCTGGTTTATCCATTGGCTTCCCAGAGCTCAGTGCCTCTTCTCCTCCACCCATGCGCTCCCTCAGTATCCCAGATGCCTTCCATTTTTGCCAGGAATGCAAGCACATGAAAAAAAAGTCAATTCTTCTTGTTCAATTAAGATTATGTCTGTTCTTCTCTTGCTATGATTTTTTTTTCAAGATAGCTAGAAGCATGAATTGAGTTAAAAAAGCAAACAAAAGGAATGTCTAATTCTCAGGTAAGGTGATCAGAGTAATCATCAAACTGAGAAGCACTGAGAATCAAGGGGAACAACCAGAAATTGTACCATTACTGCCGGTATCAACTAGACAAACCCGAAAGCATGTTTAACATTGTTGTAAAAGAAAACAAAAAGAGAAAGTGTGAAGTTTGATCAAAATTTTATTCCAGGCTTTATTAGCAAGAGAACATTTCAGAACTAAATGTGGTAGAGAGATGAATGATGGGTAAAAGTACATGCTACCCAACCACCTGAGTTCTGAATCTAGAACCCCACATGGTGAAAGGAGAGAACCAACTTCTGCAAGTTTTCCTCTGACATCCTATATGTGAGTGACACATGCATTGCCCACACATATGTATGTGTGCATGTATATATACACAGACACCCCATCCACACATGTGGTAAATAAATAAGTGTAAATATGTGTTTAAATAATAGCCAGCTTTCCAACATTCTTTTTATCTGTAAGTAAAACATCAAGAAAATATACAGTAATTGCCATTGCAAGAATATTTTCATCTATCTACATTAAAACATTTAGATCCATGCCAAGTTTTCTGCCAATCATGGAAGGCCATGCATTGTAGTGTAGAGGAAAAAAATTCCCTGTAATATTGATGAAGTAGCACAAGCATGTGAAAAGACAGAAAGGAAAATTGATGAAATGTACACTCAGCCAATGCTGTGCCTTCAGCTAACATCTGAGAAGGCATCTATTTCAGAGCGTTCAGAGTATTTGTGTCAAACCTCATTTCTGCAGACATTTGTGCTAATTCAAGTAAAAAACAATGACTGTTATTCAAAGTGGTGAGTTACCCTTCTGCTGCTATAACAAAATGCTTGAGGGAAGCAGCATAATAAAGCAAGTGTCCAGGGGTTCTGGCCATGGTCACGTGACCCTGTTGCTTTACACAGTCCCATGAGGGCAGAAACAAATGGCCGAGAAGGAAGCTGGGCCTCATCACAGCAGAGCATAAAATAGAGACAAAAAATTATCTTAATAGGACCTTCAAGGGCCCCTCAGTGGTTTAACATCTTAAGGAAAATTAGGATCTACCATCTAGCAGGTTCACAGGTAAGCAAGGAACTCTTCAGAACATGGTTTTGTTGAGAACATTCTAGATCCAAGTCATGAGGGGTTGAAAAATCCTCTAAGATCAGATGTAGTTTAACAAATAAATATGTTTTCTTCTAAAAGAATTTAACTTTTATATCTGTATCACTTACTAGATGTAGTTATTAAAAAATACATCCTTTGCTATATATCTGATTAGATATTATAGACAATATTTATGAATGCCTGTGGTATCACAATAATATAAAGAGTTTAATTAAATGAAGAAAATGAAATTTTAAAATAGTTAACCAGTTTTCCTTCTACTTACACCCTTAGCTCAGGAGTTTGAGCTTCATGAATTTCTGGCAACCAATATTCCTAAGCTCATATTTGTATCTTTAAAAACACCAACCTGGGATGAGGAGATGGCTAAAGCCTTGGCCTTGCAACCAAAAGGATCTGAGTTCTGATCTCCAGATCCCACATAAAGAGGCCAGGCAGATATGGCGGTGACCTACAATTTTGGTTCTGGAAAATAGAGCCTGGGAAATGTCAGAGCTAACCGATAATTAGGAAGAGGAGGGTCTCCACAAGCACACACACACACACACACACACACACACACACACACACACATGCATACACACATACAATGAACACATGCAAAACAATACCATCCAGCTTTATCTCATTTCTTTCTTATTCATTATTTTGACAAGTGATCCCCTCCTTTATTAAGCTCCACCCCACCCTATACTTCTTACTTATATGTTCCTACATGCACTGTATTTTCTAACGGCTCTAGTTTTCTCCAGAAATTAAAAACATATTAGGAGCATTCCAATTTTAATCAGATGTTAGAGTTAAGCACAGGTGTCAACTTGACTGTTGAGGGTTTGAGCTCTGGGCACAGGTGTAGAGAGTTGATGGTTGAGTTAAGCCCAGAGCAAACCTGAAGGAGGTTGTCCAGCTGATGGGGAAGACCCAGCCCATGGTGGGTGGGATTAGGCCCTGGATAAATCACAGAGAGCTGGTTGAGAGAGTTGGCATCCTTCTGTTCACTTGGCCAGACATGCTGGTCTGGCAAGTAAGGATTGTCCATCTCTCAGCCGTTATGCAGTGATGGTGTGGCCAGGTCCCTCGGCCCTGGTGTTGGTGCATGCTCTCCCGTCAAGCTGGACTGAGAACTGTAACCGGACTGTCATAAGAAAGTAAACTCCTTGCTCCTTTAAGCTGTGTGATGGTCATTTATCAGCAACCATGCTGGCAGACTGCAACACCAGACAAATGACATCTGTGTTTAAGACAAAATATTCAGAATTAATTTTACTTTTATTTTTTCCCTTAAGCTATATGCTGTTTTATTTTCTTCTTTAAAAATGACGATGAGAATCATATTTATTTTCTTGTATTATCTTTTCTGTTTCCAATTTGGCTGTAGGCTTTAAATACAAATTCAACATGTTTTAGAGATAGTACATAATAATTATTTAATAATTAGTAGCTAATATACACATAAGTATTTAATTAGCAGTAATTAATTAGTATTTAATAATTTATTGTAATTTCATACTTTTACCGTATACAAGTTCTTTCTCGAGGAAGCAATAATTTTCTTCAATATTTTTTTCAATAATAAAAGCTTTATATGTCTGCTCTTTCATTGCACACTTCAACTAGTGTCTATTATATACTTACATAAAAATAACTTGTATAGGGGCAGAATGTCACAGATCTGTGGTCCCAACACTCAGGAAATTGAGGCAGGAGGACTGAGAATTGGAGATCCAGACTAGTGTCAAAAAATAAAAATTATTTAAAAAGTGAACATATGAGCTCTTTCACATCCAACCACAGACATCACATCTCTCCACAACCACACGTATTAGTACTTCTCTCCATTTTCCTCCACTCTCTTACAGCGGTTGAAACACTCCTTTTGTTAACCGCTCCTTGGTTACCTCACTAGGACTCTGCTTGTGGCATGTAAGACTGGACAGGGAGCACGTGCAACGGTCCTTTCCTGTGAAAGCTTTTGCACTGCAAGGAAATCTATCCCACAACCTCTCTCAGTGAATAACGCTCGTCGAGGCACAGCTGAAGATGAGATTCTTTCTTGAGATTGTCTCTTGGCATCTCTGCAATCCAGCTCATCTGCACACTGGTTGCTCTTGGTCTGTGATATGATATTCATGGGATGTTATCATAGATGCCTGCCTGTGTGACGGCCTCCCTTAAATTACTCTGCTTACATTTCCCCTTGCTTTCTTCACTCTCTTCTGAATTACTTTACTTTGGCTTTCACTTTACACTTCAGATTCTAATGTTCATCACAACATTGCTCATTTTCTCATATATATATATATACACATATGTATATATACATATACATACATATACATATATACATATGTATACATATATATGTAAATGATTCATATTTAAAGTTTTCTGCCAATACAATTAGTTGCATTTTTTAATTCCTCTATCCTGTGTTCTAGATTTTTTTATTTTTGCTTCTTTGTTTTTGTTTGTTTGCTCTGAGAGAATTTCCAGGCTCTCCTTGAACTTTCTTGTGTGAGAGTGTGTGACTGTGTGTGTGTGTGAGAGTGTGTGACTGTGTGTGTGTGTGTGAGAGTGTGTGACTGTGTGTGTATGTGTGTGAGTATGTGACTGTGTGTGTGTGTATGTGTGAGAGTGTGTGACTGTGTGTGTGTAGGTGTGAGAGTGTGTATGACTGTGTGTGTGTGTGTGAGAGTGCATGACTGTGTGTGTGTATATGTGTGAGAGTGTGTGACTGTGTGTATGTGTGTGAGATTGTGTGACTGTGTGTGTATGTGAGATTGTGTGACTGTGTGTGTATGTGTGTGAGAGTGCGTGACTGTGTGTGTATGTGTGTGAGTATGTGACTGTGTGTGTGTGTGTGAGAGTGTGTGACTGTGTGTGTGTAGGTGTGAGAGTGTATGACTGTGTGTGTGTGTGTGTGTGTGAGAGTGCATGACTGTGTGTGTGTATGTGTGTGAGAGTGTGTGACTGTGTATGTGTATATGTGTGAGAGTGTGTGACTGTGTGTGTGTGTGTGTGTGAGTGTGTGTGTGTGTGTGAGAGTGTGTGACTGTGTGTATCAGAAGATACTGGGTGTGCCTGTGGAGGCCAATGGTGACTTCAGGGATCATTCTGGATTGCTCTCTTTTTGCTTTGCTTTGGAATTTCCCAGTAACATTACAGGCCACTGTGATTTCTACCTGGCATTTTTATACAGGATCTGGGATGCAAACTTAGTTCCTTCTGCTTGTGAAGCTAAGGCTTGACCTCTGAGCTGTGACCCCTGAGTTGTCTCTCCATGCCTCTCCTCAAACCTTCTATGTAGTTCAGACTGGCTTTAAGTTTTCAGTCCTCTTGTCTCAGCCTCCAGAGTGCTGGAATTACAGTGGTACGCGTCACTGTGCCTTACCTATTTTGATTAACATCAGTAAGATTTAAACTGATTTATTATCATTTTTAATTTTAAAGTATATTTCTGGAAATACTCATATCTCAGAAATCGTTTCCTTGTATTCCTCAGCTACAGACCCTATCACTAGGAATGTTCATTTGGAATACCATGCCTTTCCACATGCTTGGTACTGGTTCTCTAAGGAACAGCCACATGCATTCTAGAAAGAGCCATGTTTTCTCCATTAGGAATGATGAAATAGTTTATATGTCAGGCAGAGTGGGTTTCTGTTGCACTCAGTTATGTTAAAGTAGTATTGTGCTATAGTTGAACTCGACCTAGTTACAAACTCAGGAACTTTCTGGAAGCCACAAAAGATGCAGTGATAGGCATTGACAATCAGCTATGGATGAGCTGTTTATGTCATATGTGTTATGACAGCCTGAGTGATCAGGGTAGGGTCCATAGTCTTTTCCCAACTTGCCTGGCCTTCCCAGGGGCCACAGTGGAAATGCCTCCACTTCTCATTGTCATGGGCAGGAAGCATCCATCTCTCATTAATAGGGAGAAGTCTCCTCCTGAAAATGTTTGTCTCAGGCATGTGCCAATGCATTTGACTCGAGGGATCAGCCTAGATCTTGGTGCCCCTCAAACTTCTGGATCACCTGCCCTAGTGGGGGTTTAGGCCTCTGTGGCAGTCAAATGGCCCTTCCTTGGACAGACCCATTGATGGGGCACTCCCCTTCTCCTGTCTAGCCCTAGCCCTGCATGTAATGATCTCTCCTGTGATTCTTGCCAGTCTATGGGGGCATGCTGGTAAGGACAAGTCTCATTGCACTGAATTCCTGGATGCAGCAGCCCTGACTTCAGTGGATTATCTTCTCTAGCATTGGACCGTCCCATCTTTAGGCTCTTATAATCTTACTGCTCTCTCTTCTGCAAGTTCCCTGAGCCTGAGGATGGAGAGAGATTTGGCTGGCCCGATTCCAAGTGAGCATTGCAGGGTCACTGGTACTCTGCATTCTGTTTGGTCAGTCTACTGCCTTCAGGAAATACATTACACCATGACAGAAAGGCACATTCTCAGGAAAAAAAAGTCTGGCCAAAGGTACTCCAAACTAATGGAACAAGGAAACAAGCAGGAGTAACAATTCTAGTATCTGACAAAATAGACCTTAAACTAACAGAAATCATAAGAGACAGAAGGATACTACTTACTATTCAAACAAACAATTCATCAGGAAGACGTCACAATACTGAGCATATATGCACCTAACAAATGCCCATCCACATTTATTAAACAGGCACTACAATCTCTCAATCAACAAATCAACCAAAAACAATAACACTAGTGGTCTTCAACACCCCACTCTCACCATTGGATAGCTCAAAATTGAACAGAGACACACTGGAGCTGAATCAAACCATAACACAAATGCACCTGACCAATCTCTACCCAATCTCCCATCTTAACACCAAGAATGCAAATTCTTTTCAGCAGCCCATGAAACTTTCTCCAAAATAGACTACATATTGGGCTACAAAGCAACAACACATGAAAGTTGAAATTATATCCTGTACTTTGTCAGACCACCATTGAATAAAGCTAGACATCCACAAGGCAAATGATAGAAAATATACAAATTCATGGAAATTAAATACCATGATGCTGAACGAGGAATGGGGTCAGGCAGAAATCAAAATGGAAGTTGAAAAATTCCTAGAAGTGAATGAAAATGAAAATACATCATATGAAAATCCCTGGGACACGATGAAGGCTGTCCTAAGAAGAAAGTTTATAGTACATCAACAAAATGGAATCGTCACAAGTAGATAACTGAACAAAGCAACTTTTTAGCAAAGTTTTAGAGAAACAAGCACGATCCAATACCAGAAGGAGTAGACCAATAGAGATTTGTAAAAACAGGGGTGAAATATCCAAAGTTGAGATAAAGAAAATGATATCCAGAATCAACTAAACAAAGGGTGGACCTTTAAAAAAATCAACAAGATTGATAAATCCTTAACTAAAATTTCTATGACTCTTGCCTTTAGGATGTTCGAGAGAAACCTCATGTTATGGTTGCATTTTGATGTCAACTTGACAGTTGCAGACTGTTTGGGGCACAGCTGTGGAAGGTTAATAATCCAGTGGTGGATCAGATAAAAGGTGCAAGGAGGAGGGACTTGCTCTTCCCTTATCCAGTGGCGATTTGCTGTGCAGTCCACTCTAGTGTGCACGTTGTTTGCCTTTAGAGCATCGCGGCCTTCTTTGTTGCTGCTGCTGCTGCTTCTGTCCTTGGCTGACTTGGAGCTTCACCTTTTCCATCACGTTGTTGCTGTTTCTGCTGCCTTTGGGGTCTGGTCTCTAGGCCTTGCTGCTGTTCGCTGACGTCGGAGCCCAGCTGTTCTTCACCGATGTCGGAAACCCAGCATCTTTGACCCTCCAGAGGAGCAAAAGCTTGAGACCTTCTCGGGATCTTTTGGCTTTGTGGAACATTCCAATCAGGAAAGAGGCTGCTGCAGTCGGCTACCTTGAAGGACACTTTTTATTGTGACTTATTTTTTAATAAATTTATTCATATATATTACATGCTATAGTTTCTGTTTCTTCAGAGAACCCTGACTAATACACCTCAGATACTTTCCTGACCCTGTTTGTCTCCACCTCGTGATGTGAGGTTTCTTCAGGAAGTCCTGGGCGTCCTTCTTCTCCCCACTGTATTTCAGCAGACTTTCCTTTAAGCTGTCAGCATGCGCTGCTACCTTTGCAGGTGGTTGTGCTAATGCATATTTTTCCAGTATTTTGAAAGCAAATTATTATCCATGGGGAGCCCAGGAAGGGTGAGCTAATCATGTGGACTTAACCTTGATGAACGACTTAAAGAGATGTAAAACAAATGATTTCTAGCACAAGTGGTTTATATAAAAATGGGTCCAAGTCACTGATACATAAGTTTATAGGAAGAGATTTTTAAACTCACTTGAGGTTACTGTGGGTGTGCTAAGAAAAGAATTTTTGTTCTGTCTGTGGAAAAGGAAGTCTAAAAGTCCGTATATAACTGGTTCTTAAACGAGGTACATCTCCACTGAGCCCATATAACTTGAACCAAAAATCACCAGAAAGATCATGAAAACTGCAGAGAACATTGATTTATTTTGGGAAGAATTCTTTATAAGGACATATAGGGGGGATCAATGATAACAACACAATCTTTAAATTAACCCAGAACTTATAAACTGCCCAAGTAGTTAACAAGCATAAACTTTTAACAGCCATCTCATTAACTCTCCTTTGAAAGGTTCAAGAAATTTTTAGAATTGTGATAGAATTATTGTGCTTGAAAGAATCACATGGAGCAGTTACTCGAAACCAACATTTGGCAAGATATGTGACCCATAAATTATAACAAGCTCCAAATGGATTTCATGGAAAAACATGGGAGATGTTTAATCAGGTGACTTAGTGGGTGAGGAGTCACTAAAGTCCTGACTGCTTGTCAAGCTGTCTGCTATGGTTGAGTTTGCAGTGAAGGTTAGACGTCCCCATCACCTGGAAGCCACTTCTGAGATCGTCCTTACTGAAGTCTCACTCTGGAAAATTATGAGCCACATTCATCCCCATTAACATTTCTTACAGTCTCTTTCAGAATCTTCAAAAGTTCATGAGATCTGAGGAAATTTATCATACACTTTCAAAGCGGTGATACGATTCACTTTCATTTGGGGGCACACAAAACCAACATTAGTCTTTTAGTAGCAGCTGGCTATGAACGGACGGGAACTAACAAGACATGCATTATGAAACCTCAATGTAAAAAACGTTTATCATGTGAAGTCCTACCTTAACATGTGGTTTCTTCAATAATGCTCTCTCCAAAAAAAGTTGCATTCAGAGGTAGTTGGTTCCCTAAGAACATTTAGGGTGAAGATATCATATGTGACTCAGTTCAACAAAACATACTGTTCCTGAGCTGATCAAGTGAATGTGGGTAGTTTCTTCCATTCTAAATTTGCAACAGATAGCATCTATATCAGTTGGAGTATCTAAGGATTCAATACACGGATTGGGTAAACCAAGGACATTTCAATTTTCATTAATGGTGTGGCAAACTACATCATATCAATGATTGATTTTAGATGCTTATAAATTTAATTCAAGCTTAAATTCTTCCTTGTAGAGTAGTATAAATAAAAACTTAAAGAAGACAACATTGATGAGCAGATTGAAGAAAAAAGCAATAAATGTTAGTGGTTATATGTCATTACACTTTTATGTGTTAATCTGGGTGACACGAAAATGTAAGATATAGAAAATCCATAATAACTTACATAATAGGTTATGGAGACAAATATTTACAATTTTCCTTATGTATTTAATAGAAAAGTTTTGCATGAAAGAAATATTAACACTCAAAAATGAGATCAAATAGTGTTTGGAGTTTCTCTTGCAGAAGACATGTATTTTGTGCAGCTTGAAATATATTAAATTTTTTGTGATACTTTCTGAAAATAATACACCAGTAAGAGCATTGTTATTTAACAGAAATAGCCATTCTCCCATGCCATGAGCAGCTCCATTAGTTTTTCTTTGATAATTAGCTATAACTGCACCAAAAATTATTAGCTATAATGAAACAAAGGGTCTCTGGAAAGTGAACCCACATGAATACTTACTGTGAGTAAATTGAATTGAAAAGGGCTTGATTAAGCAATATACACCTAATTTCACATAAAAATGCTGATTTCTCCCTGAAGAACAACTACAGGCTTCATTAAAATAGGAACATTTCATGTGAATATCAATGAATCAAAAATGTATTTACATGAGGTCCTGACTAGCATGATATACTTAGAAATCAGGTGAAATTAACCACAGGATCATAAGCCAAACAACAAGACCATGAGAAAACCTAAGTTGAACAAGTTCATCATATAACACTGCCTTTTCTGGGACTCACTTCCTTTACGATAAGATTAGAAATACTTTTTCATATTATAAAATTGCATACACATATTCTAAGATGCATGGGAAATTTTATGATTATTATTTTTAAAGAGCATTTTGACTATCTAGAAGCATGTCATATAAAAAAGCAGCCAACGACAAAGCTCAGTATGTAAGTTGCCTGCTCATGAATTTGGTGGCCTGAGTTTGATTCCTAGAAATACTCAAGATAGAATGAGAACACTGACTCCTAAAAGTTCTCTCTCTCTCTGTCTCTCTCTCCTCTCTCTCTCTCTTGATCATGAAATAAAAAAGACCTAAAAATAAAGTGAAAGAAAAGGAAAAAAGGATGTGATCCAACATACTAAGGAGTCGCACGTGCTGCCCAGGGATGCCCATAGGCTGAGGAAATACCTGCCTAGTGAGTTTTCTAAGCTCACTTTGGCATGTATGTTTCAACAGCAGCATCTTTGGAGGATGGATCGGAAGGGAGAGTTACTATTTCAGACCTGCTTTTTGCTATACCTTCATTGAGCATCCCACATGACAATGAGAGACAGGCAGGCAAACGGTGAGAAGACTGTAGTCAAGTGCTATGGTAACTGTACCCCCAACTCTGCAGTGACCCACTGTCTGAGCACACAGCACTCCAGCCCCTGCTCTCTAAAGGTGGACGATGACTCTCTGCTCTTTACAAGGTCAGTATTAATGCTCACCTTGACAACTAGAAGGCAGTGCTTCTTTGTATTTACCAATTTTGATCTAAAGAAGTCTTCGTGGATGCAGGCTGAGAGCTGCATTTTTGTATGAGTTTAATGATAAATGTTTGGAAGGTAGTGTGTTCTCAGGTAGGCTTGGCAAGACACAGTTGTGGGTTCACCTTTGGAGCCTGGGCCCCTCCTCAGCCCAGGGTTTAAAGCCAGACTTCCCATGATCCTGTCTGAGTTTCCTCGGAATGAGCGGCCCTTAAATCCATCATAGCGAGGTTGGTTGTTCCCATACATTGCACTGTTGCCCCAACTCTTGTTGTTTGGCTGGACCATGTTGAAGCTCACAGGGTTCTGAGCTCAGTATAACTGTTAATGACTTTTCCCTTTGCCGGCTTGCATGAGACTTCTGGACTGTGTTAGCCAGCCGAAACCAGTAAGCATTGGTCGCGTCCAGGTTGTTTCCTCCATGTGTCCTGTGGCCAACTTGTATATTGTTTTCAACAATAGCATTTTACAGTCAGGTTCTGGTGAATAACCATGAGCTGTGGAAATAAACCATTGTCATAGTTAGACATAGGTTTGAGCTCTAGGCACATTTGTAGAGAATTAATGGTTAAGCCCAGAGCAAACCTGCAAGAGATTGTCTAGCTGATGGGGAAGGTCCAGCCCATGGTAGGTGGGATTAGGCCCTGTAATAAATCACAGAGAGCTGGTTTAGAGAGTTGGTATCCTTGTGTACACTTGGCCAGACATGCTGGTCTGGCAAGTAAGGATTGTCCCTCTCTCAGCTGTTATGTGAAGATGGTGTGGCCAGTTCTCTCGGCCCTGGTGTTGGTGCACTGCTCTCCATCAAGCTGGACTGAGAACTGTACCCAGACTGTCGTAAGGAAATAAACCCCTTGTTCCCTTAGGCTGTTTCACAGTCATTTATCAGCAACCATGCAGGCGACTGCAACAATCATATTGTTGTGGGGTCCTCAGGACTTTTGTGACCAACATCTTCTATAGAAGTATCTTATGCCTGATACTGAGATACTGCATATTTGATTGATCTTGATATTTTCCATCTCACACAAATCTTGCAAGTAATTACACGAGGTTGCTTTCTGTTTTATTATATCCATGGTTTCAGCCGGATGTAAAATATCCCCATTTTACATTAATCCACTGATAAACATAGACATTGACTTTCTAATATTTGATGGCTATTCACCTCATAAATATATATTTTTCCTATAGCCTGTCTTCAAAAAGTACTTTAATCATTTAGAATTAGAAATCCTATCTTCTATAAACTTGTACTTCTACACCATAGCACTTATGATTTATTTATAAATACTGTGTACTTTATAGTCGACAAAAATAATCACACGTGGGGTGTGTCCTTGGGAGTCCCACTGGTCTTATATCAGAAATATTTGATGAAGTTTATATCAAGAAATTAAAGCTGTTTAAAGAGAACATTAGTGGTTAAACTTAAAAAGTTTAGAGAAGAAGATATCCTATGATATGAAGCCAAGGACTTTGAATAAATGGGATAAAGGTATTAGCTTTGCAAGAAGTGACAGAGCAGATTTGTGACAGGAAATGAGTATTTTGCACATGTCAATATGGCAGTCTTTCAGAGGAAGTACCTGTGCACCTGTAACATTAAGAGGTCTGGGGTCGGAAGAACCATCCTAACTTCAAATAAACATTTGGAAGATAGAACATAGATGACACTGAAATCCATTACAAAGAACAGTGCACACATGAAATCTTGTTAACTTTGATATTTAATACCTGTTGAGATAGGAAGAAAAGGCAGGGAGATATAGAGTGGAGGGAAGAGCCACAGCACTTGGTGATTAGATTATTATGAAAGCCCGTGTATAAGCGATGGTAGTCTGGTTCCTGCTAAAGGTCCTACAATGTTCATTGGGTTCAGTGATATGCCAATCACTGGGAATTTATTAGTTATATGTAATTTCAAGTGTCAGAGCTCAGTGCTAAAGCACTTGATGACAAGCATGAGGACCTGAGATTGGATTTCCAGTGCCCGTAAAAAGTGGGGTGAGATAGCGCACAGCCATAATCCCAGTGCTGGGGGTGGGTCCCAGGGATTCACTGGCCAACCAGGCTAGATGTGCTCTTTAGTTCCATGTTCAGTGAAATTCAGGTAAAGAAGTGATTGGAAAAAAAAAAAACCTAACATCAACCTCCACATGTACCCTTAACAGGTGAAACTCATGCACATAAAACAACCCACATGCACTAACTAGATGGATAGATGATGGATAATGAGCAGGTAGATAGATAGATAGATAGATAGATAGATAGATAGATAGATAGATAGATAGATAGATAGATAGAGATACATACATACATACATACATACATACACAGACAGATTTATAGATAGATGACAGAGATAGTGTCATAATTAGGCACAGGTGTCAACTTGACAGTTCAGGGTTTGAGCTCTGGGCACATTTGTAGAGAATAAGTGGTTGAGTTAGGCCCAGAGCAAACCTACAGGAGATTGTCTAACTGATGGGGAAGCCCCAGCCAATGGTGGGCGGGATTAGGCCCTGGAATGAAATATAAACATCTGGTTGACAGAGTTGGCATCCTTGTGTACATTTGGCTAGACGTGCTGGTCTGGCAAGTAAGGATCATCCCTCTCTCAGCTGCGTGTAGAGATGGTGTGGACAGTTCTCTCAGCCCTGGTATTGGTGCATGCTCTCCTGTCAAGCTGGACTGAAAACTGTAACCGGTAATCACAAGAGAGAATAAACTCCTTGTTCCTTTAAGCCATCTGATGGTCATTTATCAATAACCATGCAGGTGAACTGCAACAGATAGATACATAGATACATATCTAGTCAGACAGATGGGTAGACAGATAGATAGACAGATAGATAAATAAATAAATAGATAGATAGATAGATAGATAGATAGATAGATAGAGAGAGAGAGAGAGAGAGAGATGCTTCAAGTTCTGAAACAAAATTGTAGGTGGATTTTGTCTTCATGTTCATTTTATGGATACAGAAACAGGTTCAGGTTAATCAACTAATCTCACCAAGTCTCACGGTCCTGAGACATCAATCTGGATCTAATTAAAATTGTCCCATGTAAGAGTAGCAAGACTCGATTTTTCAGAACAGTTTTTTCTTTCTTTTTGTAACTATTAACAGGAGTTAGTACACAGATGCTCCAAGGAGAGAACTGAAAAAACGTTCTGTATCAAAGGTTTCACTCAAGATCAGAGGTATTCAGTCTGACATCCATAGTGAGAGGCACAAATAGCAGCTTTCATTTTGACATTTGAGGAAGAAAGCCATTGATGCCTACGTTAAAGTTACCAACAAACTGCTGTAAAATGTCAAATCAAAGCAAAACCAAACAAAATCTTCCTGTACCACCTTCCAGTGGCCTATCAGAAGGTATTTCAAAGCAGTTTACATGCTGCTACTTGTTCACTTGGGTAAGATAAAAACAACAACATGATTTTTTCTCCATGTGTTAACAATGTACTCTCAGCCTAAGACCTTGTATTCCAAGTTGAAGCCTAGGGCAAAATTTTTATAGTGGAATTATAAATCCCCCAAAATAGAGATTTATAATGGAATTTTGGGAAAGCTATATCATACCTGGAGCCCCACTAATGAAAAGGGATCTGCGATTTCCTTCTAGAGAGGTTTGCTAATAAGATTAAATGATGGAAGCATGTTCAGATAAAATATTTAAAAGATAACTTTTTTCTTTGATGCCAGTACATATTGCAGTGGACAAGAAAGAAAGAGAGAGAGAGAGAGAGAGAGAGAGAGAGAGAGAGAGAGAGAGAGAGAGAAAGAAAAAGAAAGAAAGAAAGAAAGAAAGAAAGAAAGAAAGAAGAAAGAAAGAAAGAAAGAAAGAAAGAAAGAAAGAAAGAAAGAAAGAAAGAAAGAAAGAAAGAAAGAAAGAAAAGATTTGCTCTGGCTGAATAAAAGAATGTGAACCATGATAAAGTCTTTGGGAGAAATGATGGGTGATTAAGGTATGGGCCATAATATCACCAGGATCTATAAAACTTTTACAACCTAGTCTTATTTGCACAGAGATTACATCCCCAAAGCTCAGTGCCAAAGACACATGTTAATAAGCTCACAACTTTTAATTAAGCAATATGTAAAAGTAGATTTCCATTAAGCTGTGATTTGTGGGTTAGTTCATTATAGTGGGTCCCAACCACGGGACACATACTCAATACAAATCATACAGCCTGCATATTACCCAGCTTAATATTTTATTGCCAGTTCAGAGAGCAGTTCATTGAAAAGATTTTTCCCCCAAAAGATGAGGACAGAGATCAAACACTAATGACCCTATAGTGCTTTTTAAATGAAATGACTCATCTGTATTGTTTATTTGCATCACACAATAATTACTCATATGGCTAATTATCATACATCTGACTATCTGACCTGAGGGGTTAGAACTGTTATTGGCATAAACCCATAGAGGGCAGCCTAGTAGTTGGTCTGGATAGTTGGGGGCAAGATTAAATTCTCCTTCACTCCAGTTAAGTTGGTAAAGGGTATATTATGAAATTTATGGTCTGGGGTGAATTTGTTATATAAAAGAAGACAAGGATGACTCTTTATTCCTCCAGGTAAATTCTCCATGAATTAAAGTATTACTTCTAAAGCAGACTGATGGAGTTGGGGAAAAGAGTATGACTCTATGTCCAAGACCAGCATGGAGTAGGGAAAACACAGAAAAAAAATGAATCTATTGGATTGACTAGAAAGTCTTTCTATAAAAATAAAAAACACTGTACCTTAAAAATGGAATGATATATATTTGAATGAACCATTGTGTGATCAATAGTTTAGTAGCTCATTGAATGAATGTTTATTTAGCACTCTATGTGTTGGGAAATTAAATATATGTACTATTAATATATGTGTTTATATATGCATATATACACATATGCCACAAAAGTCCCTACAGTGGCTATATTGGGAGGAGCTTTGTTCTAATGGAAGGTCCTTAGCTCATTTTGATTCTGCCATCAAGAAAGAATTATAGTCTCTCTGTGTTTCTAAACTCCCACCACAATATTCTGCCCTCACCCAAAATTATCAGGCTACCCATCACTGATTAGGAAACTCCAGAATCATGATCAACTAAAACCTTTATTCTTCATAAATTATTAGACCCAGTATTTTATTTTTTTATTATTATTATTTCCGCTCATATAAACTTAATAGGTACACCAGTTCCCTCCCTCTCTCCTCCCCCCTGACCCCTCTGCTCACCCTCCTCTCACCCCTCCCTCCCCATCCCCCAGTGCCTCCCCTCCCCCAATCCCCTGAGAATCCTTTAATGTGCATGCCAAAGTCTCCTCTGAGTCCTCCTCTCCGATGACGTACAGAGACCCAGCGGCATTTCCCTGAACCCTTTCCTTTGTTCCCCTTAAGCATAGGAACACTACTGTGGCTGTCAATCCCTTGCCTCCAAGGATCTTGGAGCTTTTAGCAAATGCTAGACTTTGTGGGGTCAATAGTGTGTTGGACATTGCGCAGGGCATGAAAAGTCCAATTATGATTGCTTCGGCCCTAACTTGTGTGAAGTATCTTACATATCATTGCTCCACCCATCCTTGTGCTCTTACAATCTTACCACCCTCTCTTCCGCGAATTTCCCTCAGCTTCAGGATGGGGAGAGATTAGTCTGGCCTAGTTTTAGGTGGTTGATATAGAGTCTCTGAAGTTCTGGATTATGGTTTGTTGATTTTCTTTTGCGATTTTGCTGCTCCTGCAATGCCCTTCACTCCATCCTGATGGATATTGGATGTCACCCCTTGGCCAGAGATAAAAAGCTGTTAAACTAGAGTCTTATTATAAGAGTATATTCAAAGGTAGATGTAATAAAAGTAGGAAACCACAGTGAAGGAGGGGTCAATCACCCATTTCCAAAATGGTTACTTATTATCTGTCAGACTATATGCCCTCCCTTTCTGGTGAGATCACACCCCCTTAGTTGTAGATGATCAGGAATGAAAAGTCTGTGAACTTAACCAGATGTCTCATTGCTTACTTGCAGTCCTTGAGGGAGGCCTATTTTCTGTGCTTTAACATGGTCCACTCTTTCCTTGTTTCTGGTGTAGCTCTCCTACCCCATCCCTCCTGTTCATACACCTTGCAGTTACTGTATTACAGAGATTTATCGTTGAGTGTCTCTAGGTGGGCTGGGTGGGTTTGGTAGTAGGAGCCACCTATTAGGGAGTACATATGCCACTTAATTTTCTGGGTCTGGGATACTTCACTCAATATAATTGTTTCTAATGACATCCATTTCCCGGCAAATTCCAGTAATTCATCATTTTTTATGGCTGAGTAGTACTTCATTGTATAGATGTACACATTTTCCTTATCCACTTGTCAACTGTTGGACATTTGGGTTGATTCCATGACTTTGCTATTGTAAACAGTGCTGCTATAAACATGGTCGCATTGTGCTATCGAGGTGAACCTCTGCTGCATGGGGGGTTATTCCCAAAAGTGGAATGGCAGGGTCATATGGCATTTCAATCTTTAATTTCTTTAAGAATTTCCAGACAGCTCGCCAGAGTGACTGTACGAGCCTGCATTCCCACCAGCAATGTAGGAGAGTTCCCCTCTCTCTACCATTTGGTGTTGTTTGTATTGTGAATTTTTGCCATCTTGACTGTGGTGAGATGATATCTCAGGGAAGTTTTGATTTGCATTTCCCTGATGGCTAAAGAAGTGGAGCATTTTTAAAGATATTTGTTAGACATTTTGATTTCATCTCTAGTAAAGTTTCTTTGAAGTTCCAGGACCCATTTTTTAATTGGGCCATGAGTTTCCTTGGTGTTTAGTTTTCTAAGTTCTTTGTGCACTCTGGACAATACAGCTCTATCAGATATGTGGTTAGTAAAGATTTTCTCCCATTCTATGGGTTGCCTTTGAGCTCGTGTTACAATCTCTTTATCTGAACAGAAGCTCTTTAATTTCACAAGATCCCAACTGTTGAGAGTTGGTAGCAGTGACTGTGCCATTGGATGTCTGTTTAGGAAATGTTGGCCTAGCCCAATCAGCTCGAGGGAATTTCCTACCCTTTCAACTATGGTTTTTATAGTCTCTGGTCTTAAATCAAGGTCCTTGATCCATTTGAAATTAAGTTTTGTACAAGGTGACAAGTACGGGTCCAGCTTTAATCTTCTGCATGTGGAGACCCAGTTTTGCTAGTACCATTTGTTGAAGATACTGTTCTTTTTCCATTGGATTTTTTGGGCCCCTCTGTCAAAGACCAAATGGCTGTAATTTTGTGGATTTATATCTGGGTCTTCAACACTTATCCATTGATCTGTGTGTCTATTTTGGATCCAGTACCAGGCTGTTTTTACAACTATGGATTTGTAGTATAGACTTAAGGTTTGGTATGGTGATACCTCCAGCAGTGTTTTTGTTACTCAGGATTGTCTTTGCTATCCTGGGTCTTTTGTGCCTCCATATGAATTTTGAGATTGTTTGGTCAACTTCTTTAAAGAATCGCTTTGGGATTTTAATTGGTATAGCATTGAATTTGTATATTGCCTTTGGTAGGATGGTCATTTTTACAATGTTGATTCTGCCAATCCAGGAACATGGGAGGTTTTTCCACCTTCTGGTGTCTTCTTCAATTTCTTTCTTTAGGGTTTTAAAGTTTTCATTGTAAAGGTCTTTTACCTACTTGGTTAGGTTTATACCAAGGTATTTCATTTTTTTAGGGGCTTTAGTAAATGGGATTGTTTCTCTCAAGGCTTTTTCACTTATTTCATTCTGGGCATATAGGAAGGCCTCTGATTTTTGTACATTTATTTTGTATCCTGCTACCCTGCTGAACTTCTCAATTAGTTCCAGGAGCTTCCTGGTGGATTTTTTGGGATCACTCAGGTATAAGATCATGTCATCTGCAAATAGGGATAGCTTGACTTCTTCCTTGCCGATTTGAATCCCTCTTTTGTCCCTTTCTTGTCTTATGGCTTCAGCTAACACTTCAAGTACAATATTGAATAGAAGTGGTGAGAGTGGACAGCCTTGTCTAGTTCCTGATCGAAGTGGGAATGCTTCCAATTGTTCCCCATTGAGCATAATCCTTGCTGTGGGCTTGTTGTATACAGCTTTTATTATATTGATAAAGGTTCCTTCCATTCTTACTGTCTCTAGCATTTTGATCATAAAAGGCTGTTGGATCTTGACAAATGCTTTTTCTGCATCTATCAAGAGTATCATGTAGTCTTGGGCTTTGGACTGATTTATATTATGAATTACATTTATTGATTTGTGTATGTTGAACCAACTTTGTGTGCCTGGGATAAAGCCTACTTGGTCCCCATGAATGATCTTTTTGATATGTTTTTGAATCCGATTTGCTAAGACTTTGTTGAGAGTCTTTGCATCTGTGTTCATCAGAGAGATCGGCCTATAGTTTTCTTTTTTAAGTGTATCTTTATTAGATTTTGGAATTAAAACAATATTAGCTTCATAGAAGGAATTTGGTAGTGTTCCTTCCTTTGCTATTTGATGGAACAGTTTAAGGAGTATTGGTGTTATTAACTCCATAAATGTCTGGTAGAACTCTGTGCTGAATCCATCTGGTCCAGGACATTTTTTGGTGGGAAGATTTGAGATTACTTCCTCAATTTCCTTATATGTTATAGGACTATTTAAATAATTCACAACTTCCTGATTCAATTTAGGTAAGTTGTGTTTACTTAGAAATTCATCCATCTCTTTTATGTTGTCATATTTCACAGAGTATAAATTTTTGAAATATGACGTTATAATTCTCTGCATTTCTTGGGTATCAGTAGTGATAACTCCATGTTCATTTCTAATTTTGTTAATTTGGGTTTTTTCTCTCTTGCTTTTGGTTAATTTAGCTAGGGGGTGTATCAATCTTATTGATTTTTTCAAAGAACCAGCTTTTTGACTGGTTGATTTTCTCTATCGTTTTCCTAATGTTGATTTCAGATATTTCTCCCCTTATTTTGCTAATCTCCTCTCTTCTACTACTTTTAGGATTGGATTGCTCTAATTTTTCTAAAGCTTTAAGCTGCATTGTTAAGTTTTTTTTTCTGATGTTTCCATTTTTTTGATGTAGGCATTAAGAGCTATGAACTTACTTCTTAGGACAGCTTTCATTGTGTCCCAGAGATTTTGGTAAGCTGTATTTTCATTATCATTCACTTTCAGGAAATCTTGAATTTTCTTTTTAATTTCTTCCTGAATCCAGTTCTCATTCAGCATCATAGTGTTAAGTTTCCAGGAGTTAGTGTATTTTCTCTTGTTTGATGTGTTGTGGATGTCCAGCTTTAGGGCGTGATGGTCTGATAGGGCACAGGCTAGAATTTCAACTTTTTTGTATATGTGGAGATTCATTTTGTGGCCCAATATGTGATCTATTTTGGAGAAAGTTCCGTGTGCTGCTGAGAAAAATGTATATTCTTTGGTACGTGGATGAAAAGTTCGATAGAGATCTGTAAGGTCCATTTCTTTCAGGGTTTGATTAAGTTCCAAAATGTCCCTGTTAAGCTTTTGACCTGTTGATCTATCCCATTTTGAGAGGGCGGTGTTGAAGTCCCCAAGAATTATTGTTTGGGGGTTCATTTCTTGCTTTAGACGCTGTAGAATTTTCTTAATGAATGTGGAGGGGCCCATATTGGGTGCATATATGTTCAGTATTGTGAAGTCTTCCTGGTGAATTGTACCTGTGACTAAAATGTAGTATCCATCTGTGTCTCTTATGATTTTTTTGGGTTTGAAGTCCACTTTGTCTGATATCATAATGGCTACCCCTGCCTGTTTCCTGGTTCCATTAGTTTGCAGAATTTTGGATCAGCCTTTCATTTTTAGGATGTGCCTATCTTTTGTGGTGAGATGAGTTTCTTGAAGGCAGCAGATTGATGGGTTGTGATTTTTAATCCAAGTTTGTAATCTGTGTCTCTTAATCGGTGAGTTAAGCCCATTGACATTTAATGTTTTAATGGAGAAATTTTTTTTTAATTCTGGACATTTTTTATGTTTAGTGGATTTTGTAAGCTTATTATTTTACAATTATATATCTGTGGTATTATACTTCCCTTCTGTCCTCCTGGATACGCTTGTTCTTTTCTTCAAGTTTGCGTATCATTTCTAGCATTTTTTGAAGGCCTGGTGTGGTAGACATGTATGCCTTCAAGTTGTCTTTGTGCTGGAAAATTTTTCTTTCTCCTTCGATCATGACAGATAGTTTTGCCGGGTATGTCAGTCTGGGTTGGCATTTTTGCTCGTTTAAACTTGAAGTACGTCTCTCCAAGCTCTTCTTGCTTTTACTGTTTCCATCGAGAAGTCATTTGTTATTTTAATAGGTTTGCCTTTAAAGGTGACTTATTTTTTTTTTCTTTTGAAGCTCTCAGCACCTTTTCTTTGTCTTGAATGTGGAGTGTTTTGACTATTATTTGCCATGGCGATTTTGTATTTTGGTCATATCTGTTTGGGTACGAAATGCCTCTTGTACTTGGATGGGCCTCTCATTCTTCAGTTGAGGGAAATTTTCATTTATTATAGTTTGAAAAATTTCCTCATGTGTGGTATTTTGAGATTCTTGCTCTGGTATTCCATGAATGTGCATGTTAGGCTTCTTCAGGGTGTCCTATATCTCTTGAATGTTCCTCTTAAGTATTTTTTTAGCTTTAAAAATCTCTTCCATTGAGGTGGTTAATTCTCCCACTTTGTCTTCAAGATCCAAAATTCTATTTTCTGCTTCATTAGTTCTGCTGATAAGACTCTCTGTTGAGCTTTGGGTTGAAGATAGCTTGTCTTTTAGTTCAATTTTAAACTCTGCCTGAGACTGTTTTAACTGCTCTATGCCTATTTTTGTTTCTTGAACTGTTTTTCTCAACTCCTCCAAATGCCTGTTGTGTTCCTGTTCAAAGTGGTTGATTCGATTGTTTAACTCCTCTTGGATTTCCTCTTTCATAGTATTAATCATGGTAATGATCATACTTTGAAAGTTGTTGTATTGGGTCTGGCTTTCTTGGCTGTTTTCTGTGAATTTGTTCTGGTTGGAATCCATCATTAAGGGGTTAATTCTTTCAGTGGGAGATTGGTCTTCTTGGGTTTTGTTTCTCATGGATCAGCACTTTAATTTGGGCATTGTTGTTTTGTCTTCTAGGGCTTTTCAGTTTCTGTGTGTTTTTGACTGATTTAGTTGGTATTACTGCACTTGGGCAGTTATTACTAGTGCTTGCCTTGGGGTTGCATATGTTTGTCTTTTGTTATTTCCTAGTTGAGGCTGTTAGGTTGATAGTACATCAGTTAAGTCAGGTTAAGTAGACAAGGAGTGAATATTAGTATGGTAGTGCACTTTAACGTTGTAGTGTCTTGGTGATATGTGAGGGTGAGTGGTATGATCCCTGGAGTTGTATATGTTTTTGGGGTGGCTTTATGGAAAAGTTAATCTATAGTGATTAATATTAGAAGGGATCAGTAAGGTGAAAAAAAGGAGGTTTATTTATCTTTGGGCTGGATGTGAAGAATCTTTCCCATGTGATAGGATGATTGTAGAGGTTTACAGATGTACAGCCTTTGACCCTTAGAACTTTGCTTGAGTTTTCTTTGGACTCTATTGAATTCTGAGTAGCAGTGTGTCTTCTGTAGACCACGTGCGTCGGTCCCCGGTGGGCCAGAGAGGCAAAGGGGCTGATGTTGATGGCAGAATTCTTCACCCAGGACCTGGGACTTGGCTTAGTGTCCTACCCAAGCTCCAGAGATGGAGGAAAGTGAGCACGTCCTGTCCAGTTGGGCGGACAGGCAGGTGGGAGGGAGAAAGGGGCCTGGGGCCCGGGGGGTGGCCCAGGCCAAAACCCGAGGCAGCTTGTGTGCAGCCGGGATGCAGGGCAACCTCGGCGGGGCTGGGGGGACTCACCTGCGGGTCTGGCCGGGTGGGGAGCGGGAGGCGCGTTCTGGCAGACAAAGGCGGCGCGGGAGGGAGAAAGGCCCAGGTATTTTCTTATAGTAAAACATCTAACCAATGTATTCATCCCGACAAAACACTTCTAAATATGAGATATTTTTACTTTGTTTGCATTTTTTGGCTTCCTATTCCATTCAATTGATTTGTTTGCTTATATCAAAGCAGTTTGATTATTAATAAAATTTTATACACATTTGAAATTGTGTCTGTCCAAATTTCCCTCATATCTTTCTTCTCCACTTGTCAGTCATTTGCATACTCCATAGTTATTGTAAACCTATTAGAAATAATACAAAAAACTGTTACATAATCCCCCAAAACACCAAAAGATAACCAGTACCAATACCTCATCTTTCTATTGATATGATGAAAAAAGTATATACTTTACTATTTGAATTTACAGAGTGGTAGCTGGATATTTATGCAAAAACTTTAAATAATAATTTATCCACTTTTACTGAGATATATACGGATATATTC
Source organism: Typhlomys cinereus (assembly GCA_023101885.1). Taxonomy (NCBI): domain Eukaryota; kingdom Metazoa; phylum Chordata; class Mammalia; order Rodentia; family Platacanthomyidae; genus Typhlomys; species Typhlomys cinereus. The sequence continues at coordinate 2,100,735 of JALPQD010000186.1, read as the reverse complement.
CCAAGTTGTGACTGATTGACTTGATGCACCACTGTTACTTTATATACTGTCTGGGCAAACTTTGAATTTTAACAACAGAGATTAGAAATTATGAGAATGATATCTATAATCTGTCTCTTCATAACAATATTTACAGTCCCCTATGATAAAACATATTTGGGAAGACTATATTCTTGCCTTCAACGTATTTGAACACCTGGGTAAAATTGATAACTTGACTTCTCCATGTTGACCTGGGATCATCAGTTGACTAACTACTGTTCACTCACTTAGTGTCAGTGAACTCAGCTAAAATAGAGGGAGACAGAAGCCCGAATGTATAAGAAATAACATTTTATGTTATATTGACATTTCGGGATTCATCTGTATCTTTTAAGTCTGGAAAGAATTCTGTTGCATGAATAGGCTTTCCATTTACCCCTACAATATATTTATGGCTTACTATTTACAGCACATTGTAAAATGTATCCTATACTTCTACCTTTATGCCTATCCAGATGTTTATTAGGAGAATTAAATGTTTGGCTAGGAGGCTTGTGCTTCTTTTTATCAGAGAAGCTTGAGTGAGATTTCTTTTCTAATGATAAATGGTAGGCCAAGCTCTCTCAATAGTTTTGATTGACTCACTCTTTCCTCATTGAAAAATTTCAATGAATGGTAAGTTCTACTAATAATATGACTGTTTTTATCTCATTTCCTTCACTGATGTTGTGCATTGTACTAAGTTAATTTATAATTGTGAATTAATTGTTCTGTGACTGGGTTAACTGTTATTTTAGAAACTGAATATTTTTCTTAATATGTTGCTGTATCATATCCACTTGTATTTTTCTCAAATTCTTCTGTGCTATGCAGGCACATGTGTGTGCATGTGTGTGTGGGTGTGTATGTGTGTGTGTGTGTGTGTGTGTGTGTGTGTGTGTGTGTGTCTATGTATGAGAATCAGTGCCATTCATACTATCTTTTCTTGGTATGACATCAGAATTATAGCGGCACATATAACTGACATATACTTTAAATTTCTGGCACATGTTATGCTATTTGAATATTTAAATGACATAGGATTCATCTGGTTTTTTCATCTGTTTTCATACGGTTTTATGTAAATCAACTACAAATTCATTCAGTCTGATGATTTTGTCTGGAGATCATTTTGTAATATCTTTCAAAATACTTTCCATCGCTATTAACTCAGTGATCTAAATCTCTCCAATAAATATGTTCCTTCTTTTGAAAATTAAATGTTTTGTGAATAATTTGTATTCACCACCACGAAATTATGTATCTTACACTTTAATGTGTAAACCTGCCTTTATGTGTGACCGTCATGCATTCATGGTCCCTGGTGTGCATTTGTACTTTTAATTCTTAAGCTTATTGCTGTAGAATAAGGAACTAATGTTGAACTCCATCATTGTAACAAATAACAATCTTATTTCATGAATGACTTTCGTGTTTGGCCAGTTTGTTTTTTCTTATGCTTTTTTGTTCTAGTTTTCTGACATGTATTTAATATAATGACAGCATTTTAATCTGAGAACAGGTTGGACCACATTTAATAAGTTTTCATAAATAGTATTCTAATTATTTCATTATCATTAATTTCTTAATAGCTTATGACTGCAATTTTTGTTTCCTCTTTGGTCCAGAAGTAATTTGAAATGTTTTTCACACTTACATGCTTTTAATGTATTATACAACTTCTTTTGTGTGTACATTCTAGTGGATCATTTTCTTTTTTGAAGAGAGATGTTGATGAATTGCATATTCTTAGAAATGCAGTGTTAATTCCAGAAAACAAAAATTTTGATTAATACTTCAAAATACTAAATTCTTCTGTTTTAGTGAATGATTTTTCTATTTATATTTGTTGGTACTGAAAAGTTTTCAGAATTACATTCAAAGTTATTTAAACAATTTTTTAAGCATTATGCATGCTTTCTAACTCAACATACCTAAGGCTTGCATTATTGCTTGAAAACTTACCTTGTAACTCTTAACAAAGAGAGACCAGTGGAGCTTCTTGTTATTGCTTGTTTGTCTGTTTCTTAAAAACTGATAGAAGAATTTTTCTTGGGGGACATTTCCAATGAATATGTCCTTTGACAAGCTTCCTCTATCCTTGTTTCTTTGAAAGCTGCAAGCATATGAAAAGCTAACATTGTTGTAAGCAAGGGGTTAAAATGTTCTCTCTGTAATTTGATACAAAATTTACCTCTTGTTGTGAAAAGGGAAAGTTGATCAGATTTTGTGGGCTCTCCATAAGCAAAGCAGATGGAGTGAAGCTGAAATGCATTTTCTAAATATAGCATGGACCGTGTTAGCTTCTGAAGAGAAGGCGTCATCTAAGCACATCCATGTCTTTTCCATGGCTGGCGTTGAGCACTATAGGAAGAGACTTGATGTTGGGGAAATCAAGGAGGAGGAGGAAGAGAAGGAAGAAGAGGAAGAAGAAGAACAGGAATAAACAGTAGGACGAGGAGGAAGATGAAGAGGAACAGAAGGAAGGGATGGAAGAAGAGAGGAAGAAGGAGAAACAAAAAGACAGGGAAGAGCAGAAGGAGGAGGAAGGACAGGAGAATGGAGCTTTCCCATTACCAGGCAGATTAAAAAGTCTTGGGGGGGGTGTATGCCAGAAGGTCAGATGGTTGTATTATTTTGGTTTAGTTTTCCAACTAGGACTACAGAATAAACTTGCAATTTTCCAAAAGAGAATGTGCTTCCTGATAAACCACACATTCTTGTTGGCTTTGATCAGTTATTTGAGCAGAGAAGGAGTTCCTGCCAAAAGAAGCTTCCATATCAGTGCTTAATAAACTCAAGACACTTGCAATTAAGTTAGGTATAAATAAAAGTATGAGCCCATGCAATGGAATAGGATCAGATAAGTCTCAAAAACTATCATACTGCCAAAGAGAACTAGAGACCTACTCACAGAGACAGAAACAGAGACATACATGGACAGCAAAGGCCTAACGAGGCAGAGGGAGGTAGAAGAAAAATGCGCTAAGGCTCTGAGCAGGACAGGCTCTGGAAAGCGTGTTTCAGGTATAAATGAAAAGGAAAAGATGGAAGGAAAGAGTTCCCGGTATAGTGAGCCAGGAGTCACCAGGATGACACACTATGGCCACTTGCCCATGAAGTGAACTGGCACCCAGTCAACCAGCTCTGTATCCCAGGGAGCTGGGATGGCTCTTTCCCTCTGTCTGTAGGGCTCAGCGTTGGTGACTGGCACATCTGTCCTGAAATATTGGTCTGTCCTGTGTATTTTCTGCTTTTGTTTGTTTTCTCAGTGCTGGGGATCGAACCCAGGACCTCCCACTTTTTAAGTGTGTGTACCACCGCCCCAGCCCTGTCTTGTGGGTCCATTTCTGCACTACTACCACAGAGTTGTTTCTTTTGTATGTGTAGGCTTTGTATGTGGTCTTAGTATCATGACTCTCCATTTTAGAGAACACTGGGCAGCCTGCTTGCAAGGGTGGATGAGAACATTCTGATTGCAGAAAGGTGAACAGACCCAATGATTACTGCCATTTGGCCCTTAAAGGTCACCTGAAGGTTCAGAAGCATTGTCCTCCACCAAGGAGGTGCTAGAAATGTGAATAGAACTTCCCCAAGATACACTCCACACCCAGTGGACTTGATTCTACTACAGAAACGCTCCCATGACCATGTTCAGTGCTGAGTCGTTCACGACAGCAAGGAAATGGAATCAGCCTATGTTGCAGTCAACGTGCAACATTGCTGATAAATGACCATCAAACGGCTTAAGGGAACAGGGGTTTATTCTCTCTTATGATTGTTGGTTACAGTTCTTAGTCAGGCTTGATGGGTGAGATTGCACCAATACCAGGGCTGAGGGAACTGGCCATACCATCATCACATAACGGCTGAGAGATGGACAATCCTTACTTGCCAGACCAGCATGTCTGGCCAAGTGTACAGAAGGATGCCAACTATCTCAACCAGCTCTCCATGATTTATTCCAGGGTCTAATTCAACCCACCATAGGCTGGGCCTTCCCCATCAGTTAGACAATTTCTTGCAGGTTTGCTCTGGGCTTAATTCAGCCATTAATTCTCTAAAAATGTGCCCAGAGTTCAAACTCTCAACTGTCAAGTTGATACCTTTGCTTAACTATGACAGCCTAGATAGTCAACAGAATGGATAAAGAAAATGTGCTACATGTCACAGTGGAATTGTATTCAGATGCAAACATAAAGGAAATTTGCAGGTAAATAGATGAAATTGGAAAATATCTGTTATAATTATTCTGCATTGTTGCCAATAAATGCACAACTAAATGCCTTAAGGGAACAAGTAGTTTTATTCTTTTATTTTGGCTTACAATTGTCTGATTCTAAAGAACTGATGAGAGGGACAATCTTCACTTTTACAGACCAGCATGTCTGGCTAAGTATACAGAAGGATACCAACTTTCTCAACCAGCTCACTCCATCTTACTCACCTGTCTAGAGATTAGTCCTGCCCACCATGGGTGGAGTCTTCCCCATCAATCAGACAATCTTTTATAGGCTTAACTTAGGGTTTAATGAAACTACTAACTTCTCGCAACTGTGCTCAGGCTCTGAACCCTCGGCTGGCTAACTGACACCGGTATCTAACTATGACGCCACCTTGTCATACAAGGTACCCAAGACTGAGAAAGACGAAACTCCTTTCTCATAAGAAGGCCCTTGATTAGTCTGTCTGCCTTTCTGTCTGCATACAAGTAGGAATGAGTGCGGACAAAAGGTAGGAGACTAATAAGCACTCCATGAGAGGGGAGAAAAAGGTGTTGAGGAAGGTAGAGAGCAGACTCTGGTGGTATGAATGGAGAGAAGGGGCTGTGGAGAGTAGAAGAAAACAGGGTGGGTCAGGAGGGTAGAGGGTGGACATATGTTATTTTCACCCATATTTCCTGTTTCCATCTTCTGTCCTTCCATTGAAAATCTTCCCAACCAGTCTCCCTCCTACTTTCTACTTTCATGTCTTTTTTTTAAAGATACTATCTCTTTTTTTATTATTATTTATTCAATTGTGCATGTGTGCATATGTATGTGTGTGCGCGCATGTGTGTGTGTGTGTGTCTGTGTGTGCGTAGAACCACGGACGAATTCGGGAACCACCATGGACGCCTCCACCTCCTCCTTGTTTACTCTGCCCCGGGATTCACAGGCTCCACCCTACCAGGACCAGAAGCGCAGGCCACCCCCGCTTCCGCCTGGCGTCTATACGTGGGATCTAGGATCCGAACTCAGGACCTCCTGCCTGCAAGGCAGAGGCTTAACCCTTGAGTCACCTCTCCAGCCCTCTACTTTCATGTCTTTTTACATGCATGGGCCGCTGCTTTTCATTTGGACCATCTGTACTGGCAGGTGCCTGAGCGCTTGCTGAAGTGTGGACGAGATGTCAGTGAGAAGAATAGCACTCAGAAGCCGTTCCTTCTGTGGTGTGCTGTTAGCAAATACAGAACCCAGCCGGTCCTCCCTCTGTTCTGGCTGTGAAGTAAACAGCTCTGTCCCTACATGCCCTCATTCCACGCCATCGCATGCTGCTTCTCTGTGGGACCACAGCAACAGGGTCCACAGACCAGGACTGAAACATCCAGGACTCGAAGTCGACATGCAGTGTCCCTCTTCACAAGCCGACTCCCTCAAACAGTTGTGATAGTAACAGAAAACTGAGTGTCACATTTAGATACAGGTATCAACTTGATGATTGAGGCTTCCAGTTCAGGGCACATTTGTAGAGAATTAGTGATTGAGCCAAGAGGGGACCTGCAGATTGTTCAGTTGATGGGGAAGGCTCAGCCCATGGTGGGTGGGACTCTTGTCCCTGGGGAGGTGAATAAGATAAAGGGAATTATTTGAGACAGTTGGCATCCTTGTGTACACTTGGCCAGACATGCTGGTCTGGTAATTAAGGATCGTCCCTCTCTCAGCCATTAGGCAGATGTAGTATGACCAATTCCCTTGGTGTTGGTGTGAGCTCTCCTGCCAAAGTGGATAAGGAACTGTAACTGAACTATCATAAGAGAGAATAAAATATCTCATTCCCTTAAGCTGTTTTGTCATGACTTTGTCAGCAGATAGTGACCAACTCTCAAGTCATTAGAGATATTCACTTTGGAAGACAGAAGGACTGTACTTTCTAGTCAGTTCAAGCTGTACACATATGACCTGTTTGGGCAAATATTGATAAGTTAAACTGATTTGTATAATATACAAATAGACCATTACCAGCCATTTTATCTTTCAGTTGTGTGTACTGCATGTGTGTGTGTGTGTGTGTGTATATGGCGTATATGTACTTTGGTATATGTGTTGTATAGTGTGTGTATGTATATATATATATATATGGTATATGTGCATGCATGTGGTATGCATGTACGTGTGTGTGGTGTGTGTATATGTGTGGTGTTTATGCATATGGTGTGCGTGTGTGTGTGATATGTGTGGTACATACATGCATGTGTGCCTGTGGCATATATGTGTATGGTGTGTGTGCATGTGAGTGGGAGTGGGAGTGCATGTCCATGGCGTGTAATATGATATTTGTATGGTATATGTGAATGGGAGTGTTCATGTATGTGTGATATATCTGTGTACAAGTGTGTGTGTGGTATTTATACAGTGTGTGCATGTATGTATGTGTATGTCTGTGCACATGTGTGCATGATATATGTGCATGAGTGTATATTTGGTATTTATATAGTGTGTGCATATGAATATGCATGGGTGTGCATGTGTGTGTGCACGTGCACAAGTGGCGTGTGCTTTCCTGATAACCACAGTGACTGAGGAATTCTCTCTGTGATGAATTCATCAGCCTGGGCCCACTATGAAAACACAGTGTGAGATGAACCTCCTCTCTTCTAAGGATCGCCATGTGACTTATAGGTTTTGTTGCCACAAGCCACTGAGCTTTGGCTAACATTTGTCACCTCACTGTAAGCTAGCCTATCCCGGCTCATGCAGGAGACTGTCAAAGCTTTTAACTTGAGCAACTGCAAAATTGATCTTTTTATCAAGGGACATGTAGGGGAATGTGGAGAAGCAGATTGAGAGAGGAAATTCACGAGGTGAGGTGGCCATGTTCGGTCTGAGATCTTCCTTTTAGAGGAGACATCTGGTAGGCATTTAGGGACTGTATTTGAGATTTGCAAATGATATTGGGAAGGAGGGAGGGGAAGGAAGGGGAAAGAGATGGAGGGAGGGAGAGAGGACAGGAGAAGGAGAGAAGGAGGGAAAGAGAGAGAGGGAGGGAGGACGGGAGAGGGAGGGAAGGAAGGGAGAGGAGGGAAGGAGGGAGAGAGGGAGGGAGAGAGAGAGGGAGGAAAGGAAGGAGAGAGGGAGGGAGGGAGGGAGGGAGGAGAAAAGCATGCGGCCTTCTAGGTGAACACCATGTGCAGTTGCAGCTGTGGGAAGAGGATGTAGACTAACAAGCTGTATTTGTAGTCATTGCAGTCGACTTTCCCGGTGAAGTGGAAGCTCATTAACCAGCAGATAACAAGGCTGAAAAGTGTTGCAGGTTTGGAAAGAGATGATCTGGTGTGATACAATGACAAGGTAGCTGGAAGGTGAAAGAGGCAAGAAACTCACTGTGATGACCAGCAAGGGCAACAGATCACCTCGGAGCCTCATTCCTGATTGTAAAGGAAATCAGTCCCCAAGTGTATTGTTCTCCAGTTCTTCCTAATTGCAGAGCACTGGGCGCCAGTTAGAGCTGGGCTGGACTGGGTCTGTGGTTTCTGAGTTACAGGAGGAAATGAGAAGCGATGGAGTCAGGACACAAACAGGACATAAACAGTGGATGACCAAGTCACTTCAACTGAGGGGAGAACGGAAACATGACTTGTCAGGGAGAGATGATGGATCTGACATGGGGGAGCCTTGAGCATTGAGGGAAGAGGCGGGCAGAGATCTAGAAAGAGGAGCTGGGAGACAGGAAGTGGAGGACAACTGGGGACGGGGCTTAAAACTGCAGTGATTTGACATTTTGCAGTATTCATTCTGCCTTCTGAAGTCTCTGTTAACTATGTGATTGTATCTCTAGTGCCTCTTAATCTTTCCTGGCTCTGTTTCCCTTCTTAATTCACCGTGTTTTATTTTTATAGATGTCTGACTACTGATTAAAATCTTCCATTTACCATACCATGGAATAAAACTTTTGGTATCTCTGTTATATAGATCATGCTCATAAGTGTCCCAAAGCTTTCATAAGATGTCACACATATTTTCCATATTTCTTTTGTAGCTTCTGCATACCAAACACTTGTTCCAGAATGGATGTAAGAGTATCATGATCTCATCATGAAGAATGTAGAAAATACAGGATGATCTTACGAAGAAACAAAATTATAAATTTATCTACTCAACACCAAAAAATAGTCATTATTAACATCTATGTGTGTTCTTTCCATTCTTTCTAAGCAAAGCACATTTAAGGCAGGAATAATGGTATGTGCACCCCAGCCTTTTGATTTATAGTCCATGAAACACTAAATTAAAAAATCCATGAAAAAATAAAAAACAAAGAAAGGAAAAAAATTAGACAGATATCATTTTGAAAACCAAACAAATATTATTCTAAAACGTTCATAATGTGCATATATTATTTCTATGAAGACTTTTTAAAATTAAGTGTACCTTGATCTTTCACTAAACACACTGCTAAATTCCTGTCATATCATCCACAAAAAACAAAGATCAGCAACATTTCTAATCAAATGCTTTTCACCTTTTTTTATTCTTTCAGTTTCATATATGACTACAGTGAGCGTATATTTTCATGCTTTAATTTCCAGTGCCTTTCCCCTTCTTTTCCCACTAATTCTTCTTCCTGCCTTCCAGTCTCCTCCTATGGTCATGTCTTTTCACGTAACATGCGTGTGGCCCTCTTAGTTTCATCTGCTTTGCTTTTTCACCTTTTTAATAAAAGTTTTATTATTAATGTCCACTCTAGAAAAAGTTGGATAAAGAAGTATCACAGTTGTAACATGTGGTTGAAATGGAAATTAGCACAATATTTATAAATTAAAATTGACCTGCATCAAAATTTTAAATACTCTGGCATTGATTTCATAATCTTACTTCTAGAAATCTCTTTGTTCCTTTCATACAACCTTTCTCTCCTCTGTCCTCTGTTTATCTTCTCTTTCCCTTTTCTTGTTTTGCTCATTAATTTGCCTCAACAATCACAATTGCTCATTTATTCCCCCTCAGTAACCCTAATACTGTTCACTCTAGTAGTGTGCAGTGGATCCTTGTTAAAAACCCCATGTAGGAGTTTGTCGCAGTGTCTTTAGCTGACTTCATGGTGGGGATTATTAATAAAATTGTGCCACTTCCTCACATTAAATACAGAAGCATTTGAATCGCATAGCCTGAGCATGTAAGCCACACATTCATCCCTAAGCACATCGCTCCTCTTGCCAAGCAACTCTCAGTGAGGCTGAATGGCTCATGCCACAGACTCAGCTGCTGAAATGTAGGGCGGGAGGTTTTTCAGCTGGATCTGCCTCCAGAGCCCCAGCTATGACTCACCACGGTGAGCTCCGCGCTCATTCATTTATCCGTTCTGTTAACATGTGATTGAGGCTCACTCCATGTTTGAATCTGAATCGTCGCCCGCGAGCTCATATGCTTGAATCCTTAGTTGGCGTTGGGAAGGTCATGGCACTTTTAGGAGCTGTGCTGGAGGAAGACCGTCCCAGGAGGTGGGTCTTGAAGTTGATTAGCCCCACCCTCCTTCCAGGAGAAGTAGGCTCTTGCAGTTTGCAGCTCCCTCAGTCTCTATGACGTCTGTGGCGACTTCAGCCGCCTCCATCTTCTGCCAGCCTGTTGTACCTTTTCTGCCCTCTTGAATCATAAACTGAATAAATCTCCCTTTCTCCCTTAAATCATATATGAGTGTTGTCTCACAGGAATGGAAAAGAATAACTGCAACATTCTAGTATTGAAAAGACTATTCTTAAGGAATTCAGAGCATTTTAGTTGAGATTTTCCTATGTCTTTTGGGATCTCAACAGATTAAGAAGGTCTAAGCAAGAGACACCTTCAGATTCCAGTCTAACTTGGGAGCTGCAGATGTCCATGACTGAGCAGACTGTCTGTCTGACAGGAGCCTCAGCCCTTGCCGGAAAACCACCGACTCACTGTATACATCATATACTGTGCATACAAGATTTTATCTAAAGCACTGTAGGCATTGTCAAGTGTGTGAAAATGGAACATTCCTGAATCCTTGAATCCTTGCAGACAGTGTGGAGTGTTACCCTCCACAAACCCATTACATCTTCTCTTCTTACCTCAGCTCCACACCAGTCACAGAAAGAAGTATCTCTGTAAATGCAAACTTGCATTTTTAAAAAGTTTAAGCTTGCTTGCTGTCACTCAGACTTGCACTCTTGAGTTGGGACCCCCCCCAACTTCAGAACTCTCTGCTGGTTTAGGAGGTGCTCCCACCAAGCTGAAAGCCAGTTGGAGCTTTGCAAACCTTTAGAAGGTTTTCTTTGTGTAAGCTCATTCAAAATGGCCACTTTGGCTGTCTCCAGAAGTGCTTTAAAATAAAGCAAGGTGACCAATTGGGAGTGATGTCACAAACTGGACTCGTGATCAGTCACACAAGTATCCAGGACAGATGAGCCCAAGCGCCCAGTGCAATCCTGAGTGTGAGGGTTCTCAGTGACAGAAATATACAAGGATTGCCATTGGGGAAACATCTCCAAATGGGCATTTCGTGAAAGAGAAAGACATTCCCTTCTGCTTCTCCAAGCATTCTCCACTGATTTATTTAGTAAAACTGACAACTGAGGAAGAGTGGAACTCCAGCGTCCAAGGATCGCTCTCAAACTGGGACCACTCAAGTGGTAAGTAATTTGCATTTAATGCTGTGTGTACCACTTAGCACTGGACTTAACTGGAGAGGAAATTCACTCATTTTTCATCTACTTCCTGAACTGACACTTGGAGTGATCTATCTATTGTCACTGAACTTAACACAAGACACACTTCCTAGTTTTCACTGTTAAATTTACAGCAAGCATTTAAATGTTTAACTCTTTCTTAGGTAGATTTCTAGCCCTTTGCAGAACCAAATTCCAAATGAATAATCAAGATAACTCATTGAAAGGATATTTTTATTCACAGCTTTTAATTATGACACATTTAGCATTGTGAGGAAAATACCAGATGAATACCATGTCAATTAGCAAATGGGTGTCAGAGATGTAGTGACCAACAGACTGTGAAAATGCATGCATGAACTCATAGATACTATTTTACTATTGCATTCTTGAAAGATTAATTATTTGCATTATAAATTATACTCATTAGGCCTAAAATAAGTTTATGACCCAATTTACAGATATATGTATGAATATATATACTTCCGCAGAAGCCTATGTCTAATTTGAATAACCCCTTGAACTGTCTATAAATATGTACTCTTTCCTAAGAATGGATTGCACTGTCTGTGACGTCAAAGCTCAGTTCTCTCAAGGAATCTTTTTGGAAAGATTGCTCTCATCTTCCTATAGCCACAGAATTATCATCTATATCATTACAATGGGCCACAGAAGTACAGGGATTTTAGAGACTCGATTTCCATTTTTTTATTCTCTAGCTTCCCTGAAAACCTAACTACTCATGAACATGCCCAAAAAACTAAAATTAAAGAGGCTCTTGAATGTTAATGGAATGTTCTGCTTGATTCCCATGTAGACAGTATTGAATTTTTATTTCAACTGTTTCATTGAGCTGCAGAACTTTGCAACTGAAAATATTCTTTTCAGTAGGAAGAAAGAACTCAAGGAGAGTGTAGGAATAAATCCTGACCCACCACACACTTCCATAAAGACAGTGATATACAGGCTTTGGATGAACACAAGATGTTGAATTCACTATCTAGTCTTTAATGTTCAGAAGGATAAGTTTAATGGCAAGGAAAATAAAAATAACCAGAAACCATAGCAATGCACTCCACAGACTTATCTTGGAAAATCTGGACCAGCTCATGCTTTGCAATAGTAAATTAGATTAAGAAATACTGAGTGTCCTTGGATATTTTGGAGACAGTAGATACCACTCTTCTAAATTATATGCTTCCTTCTATTGGGGTCAACAATTTCCTAAAAGAAACAAGAAAAAGGAAAGAAAACATATTAGTTGATCAATTACTAATCTCTTGTGCTTATCCAGTTCACTGTTGAATAGCTCATTAAGTACAGTCAAGTAAAATTTGACAAGTGGATTTCTGTTTTCATCCAGTGATATGAATTGGGCACTTACTGGGCCAAAATATAATATTATGAATGGAACAATAATAAGAAACCAAGCAGATAAAATGTGGGAGAAAAAAAAAAAAAGAAACCAAGCAGAGAATGATCCTTGCCCCCATCAACCTTAAGTTTTAGTGACAGAAGTACAGACAAAGGCGCTGAGTGAATGAAGTCACCACGTGCTAATTTAAATTATGTTCCACAAATACGAACTCAGCAGAAAACTACCAAAATAGCTTTTCAACTAAATTTTCTTCAACAGTTTGGCCTAACCCATGCAAGGCAGCCAAGGATGAAGAAATCAGCTTGCCTGTATGAATGTTTCTTCTCAGAAGATTCTCAGGATGATGTCAGTCTCTATGCAACTTATTTTAATCTGCCTAGTCATGTGAGGGGCTGTGGGACACTCTGGATGCTATAAAGGAGCACACGGTGCACATCTGGATTGACCCCACCCCTGCATCTCCTTCGCACATCTTTCCAACAGCGAATGGTGGTTGTCCTCTTCCCCTCTTCCCCTTACTCCCTCCCATCCTAAATGCTGTTAATCAAAAGATGTGAGCTGTTGTAGAAAGTTATCTGTCTAATGTAGCTAATGTTCTAATGGGAGGAAGAGAAGGGTGTAACGTGCACACAAGGCTCGTTCAGTTACTATGTAGCTATCTGGTGGTCTAAGCTATAAGTCATTATAGTGTTAGTGCAGAGGTGAGGGAAGCCAGAAGTCAGTGATAGAGACATTCAAGTATCTTCTGGAAGATTCTAGTTACTCAAGATGAGCAGAAATAATTATTTACATTTTAGTGGTATTAATCATTTTCTAAAGTGTTTAGAATATTTATTACATCTTATTAAACATTACATCCTATTAAATGATTTATTATTTCCTAAAATGTTTAGAAAAATGACTCTCTATGAAAGTGTACAAATGACTATGAATTTTGTATTTAGAATTTTGATTATTTTCTTTGCAGTTGAGATGGGATAATAGATATGAATGTATTTTGGTTGGACTTGGATAATGATCATAAAGTAAGAAACAACAGCCAGTATTCTGTTTACCCTTCTGTTGCTGATATAACTATATGACCAAGCAATTTAGAAGAACAAGGGGTTTTTCTTGCTTATAATTTCTGGTGATATTTCATCAGCATGGCACAAGATTTAGTAACATCAAGAGCTGAGGAAACCAACCATGCCATATGCACAGGGCCATCTCAGAGAGGGACCTATTTTCTTGCTCGCTATTCTGCCAAACTACCAAGAGGACTGTCACCATGTTATCACCTGCCCGGAGAATATTCCCACACGCCATGAGCTGACTCTTCCCTTATCTGTTAGATGATCTCACACCAGCTTGCTCAAGGTTTCCCTTAACTAAACAACTCTTCATAAATGTGTCCAAAGCTCAGCCTTCAGTTGTCAAGTTAATATCTGCAACTAACTGCTACAGAGAGTGTGTATATATACTAAATACAAACCTTTTTGTACATTGCATATGTTATGTTGTTGCTAACATGATACAGAGACAATGACCAATGCTGGAGGCCAAAATTTCACCAAGCCTGGATATAGTCATATGTGTCCTTAGTATCAATGTTGACCTTTCTAAATAAGCAAATTGTGTTTGGAAAATGTTGCTTCAAAAAGCACTTTATTGGGCTGAGGATATGGCTCAGTAGTTCAAGCCTTTGTCTCCCAAGTAAAATGATCTGAGTTCAGGTCCCTACACCCAAGTAAAAATGATGGGCAGGAGCATTAATCCACCTGTAATTCTAGCTCTGGAAATCTCCAGAACTGGCAGACTAGCCTTGATGGCACGCTTGGGTTTAATTAGTGATGTAAGCTGATAACACTAAGGTGAAGAGTCATGGAGCACGATTCCCAGTGTCACCTTGGACCTCCACAGGCACACACTCAAGTGCACCTGTGTGCCTGAGTTCATCTACCTACATGCGAATATACACATGCACACATATACATGCATGAATGAAAGTACCTTCTCACCCTTCCTAATATGTGCCAAGGAAGGGTACACAGCCTCAATGCCCCTCGCACTTATGGCTGTATAGTGACGTAGCAATTCTTAATGGTTCAAACATGTTTATAATTCACTACCTTTCTGATAGCTCACTGTCCATCTGTGCTAATATCCCCAAGAGAAAGCATGTAATAGGAAGAAGAAAGAAAGAGAGAGAGAGAGAGAAAGAGAGAAAGAGAGAGAAAGAGAGAGAGACAGAGAGAAAGAAAGAAGAAAGAAAGAAGAAAGAAAGAAGGAAGAAGAAGGAAGGAAGGAAGGAAGGAAGGAAGGAAGGAAGGAAGGAAGGAAGGAAGGAAGGAAGAAAGGAAGGAAGGAGAGACGGAGGGAGAGAGGAAAGGAGGGACGGAGGGAGGAGGAGGAGGGAGGGAGGGAGGGAGGGAGGGAGGGAGGGAGGGAGGGAGAGGGAGGGAGGGAGGGAGAAGGAAAAAGCAAGAGGAAAGCAAACACTAAGAAGGAAAGGCTTACATAATGCAGGGTGAGAAAAGCACACTTCTATGCTGTTCTCATTTGAAAGAGTCAAAGTGAATGTAAAATGCCCATTTCTAGGTCACCTGTATGGGTCTTGGTCGTTGTCCTCTTAGAACACATAATATAAACTCTTTAAACCAGCCTATTTAAGCGAGATGGGATTTTTCTTTATTTAAATTTTTCAGTTTTTTTTTTCCTTGAATTTTCTTCTAGGAAGAAAACTGGTATTTTCGGGCTAATGAAAGAAAGAGGGACCATATTTAAACTTAGCCCCATTATCCTTATAGTCACTACCTTTCTTCCCTCCAGATGAAAAGTAAATACACAAAAGCCACAAGAAGCAATGAATGCCAACAATGTCATCCCATCCCTCTTCAGAGACCACAGCGACAAGTTAACCACGAATGTCCCTCACTGTCTGTTAGTGGAGTTCATGTCCTGAGGGGGTAGCAGAGTTGCGGGTGAAGCTGATCTTGGGCTTCTCTCTAGGACTCTAGGGAACAGGAAGGAAGAGGCACTCAGGGCCCGTCTTGACTGGATACAGGCAGAGACAGATGCTTCGTCAGCAGAAAACGGTACCTTTTTATTGGATTCAGCATCCTGCTCATCTGCTCATTTCTCTTGATTGACAGCACCAGCTTCTCCCTGCACAGTGTCCATTTCTCTAATGTGTTCCTCAACAGCCATGACCACTTCATGGGGGACAAACTTTAAGACACTGACATCACCAAACACCTGCAAAGTGGTGACAAAGCAAGCAAATATCTCAGTAGAATGGTCAAAAGATGCTATTTTTTTTTCTTATATTTTCCCCATAGGGGATACTGAACTGACTTCTTATTATCCTAATTCCTTAATTTTATGAAAGATTGTTTACAGTTGAGTTTTGTTTCTTACCTTTACACTAATTTTATGAGAACTCAAAGAAAAATGCCAAGTACTTTAAAGCCAATAAAATCTATGTGAAAAGTGTGTATCCAGAAACCCAAAATGCCGAGATCAAAAACAAAGCTAAGCTTCTTTTACTTTTAATAACTTTTGCCCTGACAGTATATAAAGTAAATATCATAAATAACAATATTTCTTCCTGAACCCTCATGTACTCTCCCCATTTCACAGAGTGGGAAGAAGAAACACAGAACTGATGTATAACAAAAGGTTTAGACCTAAAGAATCAAGCTTGAAAGCCTGTACTCGCAACTCCTAACCCTGGTCTCACTGAATTTGTTGGAAAGAAAATCTTAAAGAATATGCTCACTGTAGAGGTTTACTCTTGTGTTGCTGTGAGAGAGCACCCAAAATTAAGCAACTTAAGGGCGAAAGGGAGATTTATTCAACTTATGGTTCCAGAGGGGAGATACAGTCCATTATGGGAGAAAAGGCGTGGCTGGCTGGCAGAAGCTGAAGGAGGCCTAAGTCACATCCGTCATGGAGACTGAGAGCTGGTGCTGCTAGCTCAAGAGCCAACTCACTCACTCAATCAGGGCTCACCAATCTCAAGGCGCACCCTGTGACTGCCTTCCTCCAGCAAGGCTCCACCTCCTAAAGGTGCCATGACCTTCCCAAGTACTGGCAATAGGTAAGGATTCAAACACGTGAGCCTAGGGGAAGCAACTCACATTTCACACCATCACACACACACACACATCATGGTTTTAATACCAATAAACACACAGGAAAACCAGAAGGAATGACAAGATGCTCATGGCTGCCGGGTGTGGGTATGAGGGAATTCAGGGGAGAATTTCCAACCTATTTTTGTGGTTTCATGCCTCACTTGATCAGGGATTTAGTCATGGCTCTTTAAACATGCACCATGTTTTTACAAGAGCATTATTGGCGTTACATGATGAAGAAAAGAACAGTCACCCAGTGAGAAAAATGGTTCCCTTGGGTATGTGCTTCTAGGTCTTGTGTGCACACAGCATCCCACCTGAGGTACCTGGATTGCACCGTGCTTTTCTACACAGTGTGATTATTCAGCAACTTAAAAGCATAACTAATGTCAAGATGAGCCTTGGGGCACATGCCTGTCATCTTAGCATTCAAGAGTCAGACTCCAGGACTCCAGGAGGCACTAGGGAGATGGTTCAGGGGCTGAAGACTTTGCCTTGCAAGCAAAAGGACCTGAGTTCAGATCCCCAGATTCCCTGGGGGAAAATGCCAAGTAGACATGGTGGTAGCTTGTAATTCTGGTCCTAGAAGGTGGAGTCTGGGGAAAAAAACAGAGCAAAGCAATAAGGTAGAAGATGAAGCCAGAATGATTCCCTGTGTCACCCTTGGGCTTCTAGAGGTGCATATACACACATACACACACACACACACACACACACACACACACACACACACACCGACTAAGAGTTGGGGGATAGCCTGGGCTATAGGCTGAGACCCTGTCTCAAAAGAATAAAAGCAGCGACTTCTATTAAAAAGAAAGGAATATCTTTAATTTTGAAGAAATGCATAGACAAGGAAGTCTGAAGGAAATGGATGAAGGCATTCCTTTTAGTTGGCAGTCTGTCCCTGGAGAAGTTGCTCTGTGCACAAGACTTAATTTTCCCTACAGCATAACTGCCAGTCGCACCAACGACCTGCTTCCCTCAACACATACCATTTGGCTTTGTCTCTGGACTGTTCCTCCTCGTCGCTGAGCTCACCTCTGCCTCTCCCTCCAGCACCTTCACAGTACCTAGTGCACCCACACATTCTGCTGAAGACTTGCATTTCCAGAGAATTTGATCTTTTGATTCACAGCCATCCATAGGAAATCCACAGGAAAAAGGCGGGAAAACACTTCCACACATACGTGGGCTGACTGAACAAATTTCTATGGATAGTCAAGGGTCCATCTACTCATTGTACAAACCCTTCTTTGGTAATGGGAGCCATTTTCTTTTTCTAGAATAGCACTTGCATCTGCCAAGGAGCTTATAAATCATACAGCTAATCAGTTATAACACCTCTTTCAGGATGGAGAGGTGAGGGAAAATAGAGTTTGAAATGGCAGGAAGACGAAACCACCCTCCAGTGAGCATTAGAAATGACCAAAGTGAGCATGATTTATCACTTAGAAAAGAAAATCATTTTCAGTCTGCACAGATGAAAACAGGAAAGGATTTGACCCTGTCCTGTTCTGGCACCCCAAATTCAGCCATTCCGTCCAGGTGCCTTGGCACTTCTGTTTTCATGAGTTCATAAATATCCTCCCTGACTGTCATAGTCAGGCACAGGTGTCAACTTGAGGGTTGAGGGTTTGAGCTCTGGGCACATTTATGGAGAATTAGTGGTTGGGTTAAGCCTTGAGCAAACCATCTCTCAGCTGGTATGTGGTGATGGTGTGGCCAGTTCCCTCAGCCCTGGTGTTGGTGCATGCTCTGCCATTGAGCTGGACTGAGAATTGTAAACGGACTGTCGTAAGAGAGAATAAACCCTTGTTCTGTTAAGCTGTTTGATGGTCATTTATCAACAACCATGCAGGTGAACAGCAACGCTGAGTAAGGAGATGTGGATAGAACATGTGCGGTTTCTCCCTGGAGAAGGGATTCTGCGGTTTCCAGTTACACTGCATCTGCCTTGTTAGACCTGCTCAGGCTCCACTTCATCACCTGCCTGGGATGTCACTGGATATCTCCACATGTCTCCCTAGTATTCTTACTAATTTGCTGATGTAAAACATCACCTCAAGGAAACTGGAAGATAGCTTATACTTTTTAAATTGTATTTATTTACTTATTAGAGAGAGAAAGAGAGGCGAGAGAGTACATATGCACAGTGCATGGGTGGAGGTTGGAGGAAGACTTTCAGAAGTCAGCTCTCTCCTTCCACTATGTGGGCTACAGCAGTCAATTGCTTGGTGGCCAATAAACTCATGAGCAAATGGCTTAAGGGAACAAAAGTTTTTATTCTGGCTCAAAATTGTCCAGTTTTGGTTTCTTGCCCAGCTTGGCGGGAGAGCTCACACCAAAACCAAGGCTGAGGGAGCTGACCACATTGTACCCAGATATCCACAGGACTTCTAAGAGAGGGACAATCCTTACTGACTAGACTAGCATGTCTTGCCAAGTGTACTAAAGGGCGCTACATTTCTTCACCAACTCCCTCCATGTGACTCACCTGCTCTGGGACTAAGTCCTGCCTACCACGGGAAGGATCTTCTCCATTAGACAACCTCCTACAGGTGTCCTCAAAATGTAACTACTAATTTCTCCAGACCATGCTAAAAGTCAGATTTCAGTTGCCAACTTGACACCAGTATCTACCTATGGCAAAGGCTTCTGAAGGGTCGAACTCAGGTTGCTGTGCTTGCACGCTGATACCTTATCCACTGATTGCGTCGTCACCCCAAGATAACCTATACTTATGCGTGATTGACTTTGGTTCAAGAAGATAGATTAGGGTTACTACCACATGCTGCGTTCCAACATAGAAACAGTTGCTGCGTTGAGTTTTTATAGTAACAGAACAGAAGAAAGTCATAAATCAATCAAGGCATTTCCCAAACACATTGATGGGAATACCAGGTAGGTAGGTTGCAAAAAATTGGGGAAACCACTGCTCTTAGGCTCAGATGCTGCCTGGTGACATTCTTAGATTTTGGGTTTTTGAAAGGAAAATATCTGCAAAATTGACCCATACTAAAATTTTACCTTGTAGTCAGAAAGATTTTAGGTCAGACACAAAGGGCAATGAATGGCTCTTAAGAGAGACCATTGAAGGGCAGACAGGAGAATGGGGGCTTCCTTACTCACAGACCTAACCACTGGTTGGCCATCCACAGAAAGATTTTAGGTCAGACACAAAGGGCAATGAATGGCTCTTAAGAGAGACCATTGAAGGGCAGACAGGAGAATGGGGGCTTCCTTACTCACAGACCTAACCACTGGTTGGCCATCCACATGCCAGCAGATGCTCAAGAGACTGCCAGTGCAGACATCCAGGTGACAGCCAAGGAGTCACACATGAGAAAAAGATGTGAAGGTAGGAGGGAGAGAGGCTGAGAAAACACATGAAGTGGGATGGGAGGGGTGGGAGTGGGTAGTAAGGGGTGAAAACACACAGACACATCGTATTTATGTGTGAAAGCATCAAAGAAAAAATAGATGGATGGATGGATGGATGGATAGATAGGTTGATTGATTGGTTGATAGGGTGACGTTGCAGTTACTCTGCATTGTTGCTGATAGAATCACCATCAAATGGCGTAAGGGAACAAGGGGTTTATTCTCTTAGGATAGTCTGGTTAAAGTTCTTAATCCAGCTTGACACCCACACCAAGGCCAAGGAAACTGGCCACACCATCTTCACATAATGGCTGAGAGAGGGAACAATCCTCATGTCTGGCCAAGTGTACACAAGGATGCCAACTCTCTCAACCATCAATCTGTATTTTATTCCAGGGCCTAGTTCCACCCACCATGGGCTGGGCCTTCCCCATCAACTAGACAATCTCCTGCAGGTTTGCTCTAGGCTTAACTCAACTACTAATTCTCTACAAATGTGTCCAGAGCTCAAAACCCTTAACTGTCAAGTTGACATCTGTATTTAACCATGACATAGATGATAGATGGATAGGTAGGTAGGTAGGTAGATAGATAGATAGATAGATAGATAGATAGATAGATAGATAGATAGAAAGAAATAAAGGTAGATAGATGATTGATAGATAAGTGAGTAGATGAATAAATAGATGATAGACAGATAGATAGATAGACAAGCAGGCAGACAAGTAGATTGACAGACAGTTAGAAAGCTAGGATAGATAGATCAATCAATGTAAAAAAAAAAAAAAAGACCAAAGACAACCTGACCACCTGGCTGTAGATGTGTCTGATTCTCCACAATCAGGAAGCTCACATAAATCAGTCTTGTAGAAACCTTAATATAGATTTGTGTTTTTTTCCTAGAAACTTCAGTTCACAGTCTCTTATCTTATTCTTCATTATCTGCTTTTCTACTTTTTTGTGTTAAATCTAAGTGTTTTGGAAAGCATTACATGCACTATGACATGTGTCAGGATACCTTTTCTCTCTCTTTCTCTCTCTCTCTCTCTCTCTGTCAATTACACTGTCTAAAACTGCAAGCTAGAATTCTATTTCAAGAGATTTCCCCATGTGCCTCAAGAAACTTCTGCTTTAGAGCCCCCTGCCAGTGTCTCTCCAATTCTCAGGGACACATATTTCAAGTGCCACACAGGGTGGCACTCGGCCACCAGTAGATTCACAGTTTCAAAGCGACAACATCACTTTCACCCAAGTCTCCTGTCACATGAGATCTTTGTTTGGTCTTGAGAATTAGTTTCAGGATAACTCCACTTTATCTTCTAGAAAGGAATGGTTGGGTGTGTCTTTACTTAGCCTTCATAGTGGGAACTACTGAAGTACTCAGCAGCACTTGGGGGAAGGAATGAAATGCAGTGCGTGGGGGGTCTGCATCACTTGACAGAGGGTTCGGAAACCCCCTAGGTATACAATTATTTAAAAGTGAGGCTTAACAGGATGACCTGAGTTGACTCTTCAGAAGCCACGTGGTAGGAAGAGAGATGACTTCAAAAGTGTCCTGGGACCTTCCCATGTGGGTTGTTGTGTTCTCCTCTCTCTCTTTCTCTCTCTTTCCTTTCTCTCTCCACTTCCTTCCTCTCTCTCTCTTCCTCTCTCCTCTCTCCCTCCCTCCTCTCTCTCTTTCCTCTCTTTCCACCTCACTCCTCTCTCTTCCTCTTTCTTCTCTCCTTCTCTCCTCTCTCTCCCTCTCTTTCTCTACCTCCTCCCTTTTTCTTTCTCTATATCCCTCTTCTGTCTCCCCACCTCCTTGCTTTCTCTCTCCTTCTTTCTCTCTTCCCACCTCCCTCCCCCTCTTTCTCCCTTCTTCCTCTCTGTCTCTCTGTCTCCCTCTCTCAATCATTCATATACAATAAAGAAAATTTCAAAATTAAAAAAGCCTGCTACTTGTGATCTGGACTCTCCAGAGGCATCTCTGGGCTCCGCCCTAGGCCAGCAGCACCTAGATTCCTATGTGAACCGGGCTCCTCTACTTTGCTCTTACACTTTAACTCTCCCCACTCCACCCCACACACGTCACAGCTGACAGATGATGCAGAGGGTTTCCTCCATGAAGTAAATGTGAGGGACGTTGAATTAGCAAATGCACTGCAGATCTGAGGAAGAGCGTAAATATTGAAGTAGCTACAAGGCAACTACTAAAGAGGCATTTGAACTCTTGCCTCTCAGGTAGGTAACTCTGCTGGAAGATACTTCACTTACAATCACTGTAAGTGATGAAAAGACACATCTCAGACTATTTTCCATTCCCATCAGCCTGGAGAATTATTCATTTTAAACCGCAACTTTGGAGCCAAGAACTACCCACACTACTCTTGAACTAGTTACTTTATGGATAGCATTGGCTAATGGGAAAGTGATGCTTCTAAAAACACAATGTGCACAACTTAGATCTGCGTCAAGCTATGAGTTGAGATCATCCTGCTTTCAGAGGTTAGGGGAAAAGCTGTACCTGCTCATCTTTTTAAGGCAGAAAAGGAGTGTGAATTATGATATCCTTATGGTTTCCAATTTCAAGCAGATTATATAAGTTACAGAAAGGCAATTACTATGATATGAACCGAAAGACTGTCAAAGTGCTGTTTGGACTTTCCCTTCACAGAAGCTGTGGACGTACATTTGCTCCCATCACTAAGGGACATGCACGCACACACTCAGCCGTGCACATACTTTTATTGCACGCATGCATCCTTTTAAATTCTCACATTCTTTGACCTACTAAAACTGCTAGAATCTCTCTTTGCAAAACAATGTGGGGCACCGTAGACAATGGTTGATCAGGGAACCTTATTTTCTCTAAAAGTAACAATTACAAAAATTTATACAATTTTTTTTTGGTTTGTTTGTTTGTTTTCTGGAGGAAAACTAGTTTGGAAGTACCCATATGACTGAAGTAAAAGCCACCAATGGCCCGACCCCAATTCTATACCCTGACCTTAAAGTTTAGAGTACAAACTCCTAAGATGCAAGCAAGAGACACCTGTGTAGCATTTCCAGGAAGTGGGTTGAGAAAGCAGGGTCCACAGGGTCAGGCATGGATCTTTTAGAACACTCACAGCTGGTATTCAGTGATCCAGTACATGTATGATTCTGTCTCGTCCTCGAAGCAGGTTTGGTCCTCCTTGGTAGAAAGAAGTATGTGGATGTCTGAGACCTTCTCTGATTTACTCAGGCCCCAGGGGAATGGTAGCTAGCTACTTGCTAATAAGATTAAAAAAGTGAAACCAATGTTATTTACATTGGAGTTGGTGGGCTGGAAATTTTTCAACTCTCAGAAATACATGATCTACAATATGTAAAATATTAAAAATATATATGATGTTATAACCATGGCTTAGGGGATAGAAGGAGGAAGAATAAAATAGAAAAGACACATTTTCCTACTTCAAACAGGACTTAAGTATTCATAACCCTTGTTCAGTGTCGAGGAAGACAGCAATCCTGGGACACCCCAGTATTGTATGGAGTAAACTTGGGGTGATTTTGCAAGAAGGTGGAAATTCTCCTTTATGGGCTGAGTAGATACAAGTGAACAGGGGTCAGGGGGTCTATTCAAAGTAAGCTCGAACTACTGATTGCGAAAACAGAATTAGAAATAATACCTTACTCTGTAAGCTGCAGGTTAAATCAACATCATTTGGGAGAAGGGGGAATTATATGTGTTTTGACAAAGCAGAGCACTTATGTAAATTGTTCTCAAGTGGCTAAATGAGCCAAGGACGCAATATTGCGATGTATTTTCTGGGTTCCACAATGGCGTTGGGGATCTTACAGTCGTGCCAATCCCCACAGCTGCAAAAATCAGAAGCCAAGGCACACAGTGCTCTCATTTTTATGAAAGTGTACTTTACTTGCTTGTGAAATATGCAACGTTCTTAAGATTAAATATCTGAATATTGCTTTGGAAAGAACAGCTGTCGTCTTAAATCTAAAGTCTAGTTTGTTTGCTGGCTGTATTTTATATTCTTTAGAAAATGACATGAAATGGCAATAAAATCATAGTAAGTATTCTACAGGGGAATCTAAATGCCCCTTGGTTACACTGTACATATCTTTATACATAATTCCAGTTTATTTTCCCCGGAATTATATTAAATATGTAAAAAGCCTTTTCTCATAAAGGTAAAGCTGTTGGATGTTTCCAAGTTGTAATTTAGAATTAGTGTCATGCTTGCTTCAGAAAACAAGATACTCTTCGTATTTCATTCCTTTTAAGTGTCATTCTGCATGTTACATGTGATTTTACACATAAAATAAAATTGTGAGATTTTTATGCCAGTATTTCAGAAATGTGAGCATGTTAGCAAGACCTTAAAAATAATTTACAGGATTAATTCATGAAGCTATCTGAGGTAAAGTATCTGTTCATTTTTTCTTTTATTTTTAATGTCATTTTATATTATTAAATAATTATTTCAGGTAATTCTGGAAAAATTTGTATTGCAAGCTAAAGTGAAGACTGATACCTATGAATTCTTAAGGAGAACAAATATAATTTTACAGCCAGTTGTTAGATTAATATTGGCACAATACAATTGCAAAACACATAACCATCATTAATACTAGTTCTCTCTGTAAATGTAAGATGATATCAGTATGTTTAGAGGAATTAGTCCTTCTATTTTTATTCATGAGTGAATGCTTTGAAAAGCCTTAATGCAAAATGAAGTAAGATAAAAATCATGTATTCTGCAAAGGTTTGTCTCAAATATTCATTTTTAAGTTCAGGGATCTCAAATTTGTTTATCATGCACAGTCACCAAAATTTCTCAGGAATGATAGCTAGTTTTATATAAATCAATTAAAAGAAACATAAACACAGTTGTTGCATTTGCCAGCCTGTGTGATATAATTTTTAAAAATCCATATCAAAGAGAGAAAAATGTACAGGACTAAAACTGAATCAATTTTATTCAAAGCCAAAACATTTAATATTTGCCAATTATGCCTGAAGATTAGTTATTCATCTGAACAATGGTCACATCAAACCTTTGACTCCATATTTCATCCAATAAATCTAAGCTTATATTTTGAGTATTTTGTTTTTTATGCCTAATATATCCTTTTAAACATCTGTTAGGATTTAGAAAAGTGAGGCAGTTTTCTTATCCCTATCCATGCTAATATCTATTATTTTTGATACATATGAATACTTAATTCTACATCTTTTGCAACTATGATTACTTTGGAGGCTCAAAGGAAATCAAAATTGTGACACTTTTGAGTCCAAGAGTATTTCTTAAACATAGTTTTTTTTCTTACATGCAGTAATTAAAAGTACAGAGTCTATGTAAAGCAGGAACAACTGATAATTGCTTATCTGAAAAATATAAGCATGAATGAAGTTTAGGTAAGCAGAGTATAGCATTGAACCTTAGGATCTTTAAAATGATTTTAACTATCACACATCACACAATAAATGGAACCGCAGAATTCCGTCATGATTTTCTGAGATAACCACATTTAGCAATATTAAAGTCAGCTTAGACACTGCAATTATTTTTACCTTGTAACTGAAAGAAGTTTTCAACATAAACAGTCATGTTTCCTAAAATGTGTCTACAGTCGAAAGGATTCATTTAAAATTGCAGCATGCTGCATTTTAAAAAAACTATACAATTTTTTCCACGTTGCCAGTATGTATCAGTAGTATGTATGAAAGAAAGGATAAACAAACCTGCTTGAGAGATATCTTATCTAATCTTGTGAAGGACTATTTCACAGAAATTTACACTGACCTAATTATTAGGGAAAAATAAAATCACTCATTTTGACACATATAGGCAGGAATAATGCATTTTTGAGCAATATTTAAGAAGAATCAAAATGACATATTAATATATGTGTGTCTATGTGTGCACATGTATATATAAATAATAGGTATAATTATATTATTAATAAATACCACCTGCTGAAGACTTTATAGTCTGGCAGCAAAATTTGCTATAAGTTGTATTATATTCCCAAAATAGTTAGATAATCAATTTTTATTTTCCCTTGCATTCTACATTTTTAATATCCTGCATATTGTGGGATTTAAGTTTTAGACATAATACAATGATAGCCTTTCACAGTTTATTTAAAATAGAAATCATTCTTAGTGAAAAGTAAAAGCTAACTAACATCAGAACCTTATTCAGGAAAAAAAAAACAATAGCAGTGACTATTATAATGTTTATGCTTGTCGTTTGCAGCAATATTTTATAGAAAAGCATAAGCATTGCTATTACTGCTTGTTTGACAAGGTGGTGTAAACATAGCATATCCAAAAAACACAGAGCAGGGCACACGACAGAGGTGCCACACACAAATGCCAAGAGTTCTAAATTTGGGCAATGGAAAAACATGTCCTTTTGTCCTATTTCATCTGAGTGACTTCATTGCAGTATAATCTCCCGGGCAGCCTAGAAGCATCTGCAATATTGGTGTGGCTTTCTCTCTTCCATGTGCAATGATTTTCAAGAAACAAAAGTGTGGCTTTCTCTCTTCCATGTGCAATGATTTTCAAGAAAAAGAGAAGCTAACGGAGTGACTCTCGCCCTGAGAGTGGAAAATATCAACCATTTGCATCGGCTTAATGAAAGCTGTCTCTACGTTCCACATTCCTGAACTGTTTTCTATCTATGCATTCCTCATTATTAACCATTTCTCTCTTTCTCCTGTACACACACACACACACACACACCCTGCACACGGCAAGTTGGCTAAAGGCACACTGTACATATGGAGATTTGCAAACACACAAGGTAATGTTTCCTACAGGAAACTGAAGTATGATGGTGGAAGCAGACGATCGCTCTGCGCTTTAGAGGATGCTCGGTTCCGCAGTTCATCTGTTTCGAGGACAAAGCGTGGCCTCCTTGCTCCCATATCCAAGCTCCCAGCTAACTCCTAGCAGTTCAGCTATGAGCACATTCATGGAAGGGCGCCTAAGGGCTTCTGCTATCTGTGCTGTGGCCCTGGATTGCCTGCAGGACAGAAAAATAAGAAACCCTCCACTGAGTAAAACCCACCTAATCCCAAAATTGTGTTTGGGTTTTCGTTTCCTCCTGTCTTTCTCCCGCTGCTTTCTATCAGCACAAGACTTCACACTAATTGGCTAACCTGTTATTTAGGCGAGTATTAATATTCTAATTTTGCAGACAAGGAATCAGGCTTCCTGCTGCGCATCCCCTGGCCCTGGGTAAGGAGTTCTTCAGATGGGAGATTCAAAGTAGGTGAGGTTGGCCTCCAGAGACTCAGCCGCTGCCTCCAGGAGGACTGAGCAGGGCCTCCTTAGATCTCTGAGTTCCTGGCTCCCAGTTCTCCTCCCAGACCACCAGGCGACACGGCCTCTAATGACAAAAAGAAAAAGAAAAAACCATTTTCCCATTCCACCCCAACGAAAGCTCCAAGGACTTACTTAATTGCGACGGATGCCCTGGGAACAGGAAGCTTATTTGTAACTTGATGAATCTTCACCAGGCTTTGCCTAGGTTTCTAGGTTTTGCAGTACTGAAAAACTTGACCGTAACTTTGTTCTCACAGAATAGCTAAGATAACATTTCCTATGGAACAAAGAGACCAAGACACGTGGCGAATCGGGAGACTTCTTCGGAAGCTCAGAAGAATTACAGAGTCAAGGAGAATATTATCCTGAATGTAGAACAAGGAAACATGGCTGGAAACTGGAAGGCAGGAAGTGACAGCATCTTGGGCACAGTATAGGAACTGTACCATCCTAGATCCAATTGTGCCATCCACAAGCCAGGATGCAAACAGTAGAGCCCAGGGGTCATATCATATTCATTGTGTCTATCTCAGACTCATGAGCACTAACCTTACGTGGAGAAATCGTTGTTTTCCAAAAGCATAGTTTATGGTACAAATAAAGTATTTGAAAATAATTTGCTTTCAATTCAGAAAGCTGGGGCTTTTATTGGGAATTTCTTTAATGTGAAAGGTTAATATCTTTCCAAGATTTCCTGCAGGCATTAGGAGAAGCTTAGAAGTCATGTAAACACACAAGTTAGAGCTGTGCTCAGTACAAAAAGACCCTGGGTAATAGATCCCCTGTTTTTTTTTTTTTTTTAAATTTTTTTTTTATTATTATTTATTCAACTGTGTGTATGTGCGCGCGCGTGTTTGTGTGTGTGTGTATGTGTGTGTAGAACCACGGACGAATTCGTGAACCACCATGGACGCCTCCACCTCCTTCTGCCCCGGGATTCACAGGCTCCGCCCTACCAGGACCAGAAGCGCAGGCCGCCCCCGCTTCCGCCTGGCGTCTATACGTGGGATCTGGGATCCGAACTCGGGACCTTCCGCCTGCAAGGCGGAGGCTTAACCCCTGAGCCACCTCTCCAGCCCGATCCCCTGTTTTTTTAAAAAAAAAAATATATATATATATATATATATAAAGAATATGGTTTATATTATAAGGGCAAAGTAAAAGTTCTTGCATTTGTATTTCCTATTTAACATCATAGTTAAGTTATAAGTGAACTAGCCTTGCAGTGTATAGACTCCTTCTTTTAGTATCAGAATATCTGACCCAAGTGAATCCTGGATCACACCTGAGTCCCTAAGTGTCATGCTCAGGACCCCTTAATTGAGACAATGATAAACACTTCCAAGTGTGCGATTCCTATCATGTAGCAGAATTTGGAATCCATAAATTCAATTCAATTTGGTAGATTTCCTTGAGAATCATTTTAAAGCTTTAAGGGGATCTTTTTTTTTTTTCACCCAGAAATACGATCTGCCAAATGTTTGAAATTTTTTTCACAACACTTTCATCTTAGAGGGAAAATAAAGAATATGCCTTTTTCTAAGGCTTCAAAAGACTAGAATCCTTCCCATTTCAGGCTTTGTGTCTCAGAAGGTCAATAATAGGTATCGCAGGGCTGGAGAAATATTTTAGTGCTTGCTTAAGACCTGGGTTTGATTCCCAAAATGGGAAGGAGGGAGGGAGGGAGAAAAAGAGAGAAGGAGGGAGGGAATGAGAGAGGAAGAGAAGGGAGGGGGAGGGGGAAAGGAGAAGAGAATGAGGGAAGGAGGAGTGGAGGGAGGGAAGGAAGGAATAATAAACTCAGCCGTGTGTGCTGAGTTCAGCAGACATCTCAGGGCTTCTCGTGGATGATTACTAAATAGCTGAGCAGGTGTCGAAAGTCATTTTGCCTCTTCCTCACTTTGCCCCAGGGTTCTTGTTATTTTATGATTCCTGTAGTCCAGGAGATGCAAGTTTCTCCTGGAGACGAGTTCAGAAAGGCTAAAACAGGAAATCTAACATTTGTGAGAGGATTGGGACAGGCACAAAGAGGGTATTTCAGTTTGGAATGAGGTTCACTGGAAAGAGATAAAGTCAAGCGTGAAATAAATGAAATAGGACTAAATTCTAGTGTATGTCCAGGAGTGGACAAGACGTCATGCATATTCAGGCATGAGAAAAGCAAGGAAAAGATGGTTCTGTCTTTGCCTGAATTTGAGTTTGGCTCAGGACCTGCCAATGTGACATTTCATGTACATCCCTGACCCTCATCAGAGATGATGTAGGGAGTCGGTAGGCCAGAGAGCCTTTGCCTTAAGCTTAGTTCCACAAGTGAGCTTACTTTGTTTTTAGCAGGCTATTCTCAGTATTTGCAAAAGTGCATACAGGTGGAATGAATCTAGTTGTGTGCAATCCATATTTCTTTGTAATCTTTATTGCAAGAACTAAAAGTGCATTGCAGGTGTTATCTCATTAATCTCCCCCAAATCCCCATGAGCTAAGTAGCATAAGCATTCATAACCCAGTTTTAAAGATAAGGAAATAGGCAGAGCAGTGGGAAATGACTAAGCCAAGGTAATGGAGAGAAGGATAGAGAGAGGGAGGCAGGAAGACCCTTGGTAGAGCACACCATCTCCCCCCACCCTCCCCGGCTGTCTACAGAGGCTCTAGAAGACATAGTGCTGACATTGCCATGTTGCCTGCAAAGTCAATGCCCATTTATGCACATTATGCAGATTGAAAAAGTTAAGCCCCAGCAGTTGATTCTGTGAAAATGATTTCTGGAGCATAGGTTTCAGAAGTCTACGAAAGATCATAAGTAGAAAGGACAAGAGTGACCCAGGACCCCAAGATCAAAGAATGACCTTGGAGACCATCTTCTCCTGCTCATGTACTGGCACTAATAAGGACGCATGTCTTTCCCTTATTCTGCCCAGGAAGGGCCAGGAGGTAAGCTGTTGGGGGTCTTTCCTGACCTATCTGTGCATTTCACAGTAAAGTGCCTGTGGATTTCTCTAAGTGTTCAATTATGTTGCATGCTGGTAAAGCAGAAAGGAGAAAGCACCCTACCTGCAGGAATGGGTGCAAAAACACTTGAAGTTTCTTCAAGGATATGTTGAAAAAGATTTTTAGCAGCACATACTTTCGTGCATTTCACAACAAAACAATAATGGTCAAGGTCAGGGCAAAGGACCGGACAGAGATAGTGTGAATCAGCTAGGGCTTCCCACCGCTTGGGGGACTTTTATGGTATGTGGCTGCAGTTTTTCTTCTTTTTTGTCTTTCATTTCCAATAAATAATGACATTCCTTCAGAATTCCTAACACAGCAATGCAAAGCAATCCACGATTTTAACGTGTTATGAATTCAGATTCTAAGAATATGGTATAACATGTCTTTTTTTTTAACTTCAAAATGGGAGCACTGATGTTTGTTTAAAGATATTTTATAGAAAAGATGACTAAGTTTGGACCCAATGATAGTTTCAGAGCAATCCTAAAGACTGGGAATTAGCATAATTAGGTATATTTTGACAATGTTCTCTTAGAGAAAAAGAAACACAGGCATCTCACTAATTTTGACCGGAGTCATCTGAGCTGAACACCTTGGAATTCCAAGGTGGCGGCCCTCAGAACCCTTTTTGATCAACCTGCTGCGGTTTGCAAGTGTGCCTGAGTGTAAACAGTTGCAGGCAGAATTCTGAATGGTTTCACTTGATTTTTCCTGGTCTAACTTCTCCCACATAGTTTAAAACAGAAACTTTCATTTTGTTTGCTTTCCCCCCCACGGGATAATTTTGTTTGTTTTTAAAAAGATTAAAATACCTCTTCAAATCCACTATGGTAATAGAAATGTTAGTTATCATCTATGGTCCCAAGTATTATTGAATAAGATGTATAAAACCACACACCTAAACACACACACACACACACACACACACACACACACACACACACACTCATGTATATTCATGAGCTTATAACTTACTTGATTCAGAGCATTTGAATCCAAACAGTTCCATACATACCTCAATGATTGCACCATCCGGAAGTCTTAGGAAATGCCGGTAGAGTTCCTTGAACCCACTGGGGTACACGGCGTACACAGATACGTGAGAAGTAACACTTCCTGGGCCGAATGCAGATGTGGAAATTTTACTCTGATGTTGGCAGCCGCGGCTGAAGAAGCTGGACTTGGTGTCATGACAGATGTAATCATACACTGCCACCTAGTGAGACCCAGAACCCCCCCCATCGAAGCCCCCAGCCCCAGAAAGAAACAGCAAAAAGGAAAAAAAAGATTAATTAACTTCTGGCCAAAGCATAAGAGGTTTAAGTGATTTTTCCAGTGAATCTGAAAGTCTCTGCCATCCGCGGTGCCTGCCCTCCATTCCACGCACATTTTTATAGCCCATATCTAAATAGTGAAGATAGACAAATCCCCAGTGTGTGCTCCATAAAGTTAATTCTACACAGATGAAGCTGTAATTGGCTTCCATATTAACCCGAAGTAAGAAGATCAAGCAAGCTGTAACAATGATAGTGTTGATTAAAAAAAAAAAAAGAAAGAAAAAGAAAAAAATGCTTCCGTGTGGTTTTATGAATGGTTGTGTTTGCTTTATCATCCATGAAAGATCTTTGTTCTTTCTCACGTACATGCACTGTGATATTTACAAGGTTTTCCCCGTCTCTTAAACAGTGATCCAGATATATCAGCGATGCATTTTACTGAGGTTAAAAACAATCAGATTTTTCAAGTTGAAAGCACTGGCTACTAGTTTTCTTTGTGGCAATCCTGACTTCTATTCTTACTGGATTCTATTGATCAGAAAGGATTCTCAGGTAGTAATCTCATTGTCTAATATTATGCCTTTCTCTCCTCCATTAATATTAAATAAACTATGAGGGAGTTGACCAAGCACTGTTCTATTGCTTGCTTGGAATATTGGCAAGGAAAATTCAGCTATGTGACTTTGAAGTTAGTGTGTAGCTACGAAACTCTGGTTCTTAGATATCTTTGCTATCTTTTCTTTTCTCTGATGGCCAACTATACAGATTCTTTCCAAAATTCTTAATTTCCGCATTCACAGGTGCCCCTGTTTTCTGAACGAAGCAGAAGGCTGTTTTCAATCAGTTCTTTCTTCACTAGTGTTTGCTCCCACAAAAAAAGTGCATCTCAAACATAAATTCCAACACCAACGCGCTTACCACACTTTACAAGTCCTGTAGAACTACGGCAATATGGAAAGATTTAATCACGTAAAAGAAAATTCTCATCAGTTGCTATTTAATAATAGAAGTCGATAATTGATGATAAACTCCCCAAATTGTACCTAGTAACTTTTTCCTTGAAAATAAAAATGGTATAATTAAAATCTGAGTGGAAAGAAAAAAGCAGCTGTAAATGTCTTGAAAGTATTTGAAGGAAAGAAAACACATGATTAAAAACAGAAGTTTCACGTTGACATAAACATACTTCAGAAACTCATAATTTACCAGGAATTCCCAGCAAGGAATGGGCCTACAGATATATGTTTGATGCAAGAGTACACAAGGGACCTTTTACCAGGTGAGGTTTGAAGTGGGTACTTAAAAAAAAAAAAGGTAAGCAACCAATGTAATTGCCCGTCAATGGATAAAGAAAGAAAGGAGCTATATCCATGGAATACTTAAGGCATGAAAGTATCAAAACCCGGGCCTGTCACGTTCAGCACATAGGTGAACCTGAGGGGCATCAAGCAAGATGAGCCATATTTAGAGAAGACTAAGAGATGTGGTGCCCTCTACGTAGGCATGGAATCTAAGAAAGGCAGCGTCCGCTGAAGTAGAGGGTCCACGCGTGGTTGCCAGGGAGGGTAATGGAGACAGATCCCCAGGTGATCTCCTGTCGGAAGCTCCTATTGGAAGAAAGGAGCTTGGCTGAAACCTGCTACATAGGAGGGAATGGGGTTAACAGCATCATACTGAATATCCCAAAAACACCCAGAAGAGATGATTTTTCAATGCTTCCAACATGAAGAAATAAAAACGAGTGGAGGTAGATGACAGATTAATGCCTTGATTTAAGAATTACATAATGTCACCAGCATCTCTCCGTGGGGTGGAGTTTTATCTGGATCACACGGACAACACACGGTGGGATACTGATGGGTGAGAACAGTGCACAGGTACTTCTGCAAAGCAACTGCGTGGCCCTGAGAGATGCTGAGAGAACAGAAGGACCATCAGACGGAGGACAGCAAAGGGTCCTGAGACCTGGCTGCAGCAAGAAGTGAGGGAGATTGGAGGGTGGGATGAAGACTCCACGTGCTGGGCTCAAACATGCTAATCATTAGAGGTCTTTGCTCCAAGTGATGAGTTCAGACCTTAGTGGACAGCTCTTGGGAGATGGACGAAGGGTGAAAGCGCTTGCTGCAGGAGCTGAAGTATCAGAGTTCAGACTCACTTGTAGTACCAACCTTGGAAGGAAGAGACTGAGAATCCCAGAGCAAGCTGGCTACAGACTAGCCGTCATCATCAAGCTCTAGGTTCGATTAGAGGAAGGCATGTCAGAGGGGCTGGATCTTAAGGCTGTAAGCCCCGCCCTGCTTCCCCTAGAAGTCTGCTCTTGCAATCTGCAGTTTACTCTCTCTGTGTCTGTCACGATACCTCCAGTGACCTGAGCCTCCTCCAGCTTTATTCATCTGCCACACCCTTTCCACATAATGGACTGTATCTCCCTCTGGAAGCAGAAGCCAAATAAGTCTCCCTTCCTCCCCTTAAGTTGCTTGCGTCTGACTGTTGTTTAACAGCATCAGAAAGAGTAACTACTACAGTCAGGATGGCATTTTGTAAAAATAAATCCAGTTTCCATATTACCAACATCATCCTATTCCATTCACACACCTTAGCAGTTGCTCAACTGTCTTTGAAGACTTTAGAAGACATTTTTCTCTCTGTTGGAGCCATAAAGCTTTACAAAAACTATTGGCCCTTTTCAGAGCGTCTGACTGACAGGTATTATGATCATTAGATCATATATTTATACATTTATGAATAGCAGGAAGCATAATTCAGGTAAGGCCCAAGGTTTCCTTGCAGGAATCTATCTCTTCTTCTTGAAAAGAAGAAGGGAAGAGAGTTTCACAGAGGAAAGCAAGGAGTCCAGAAACCTGGCGTAGATGGTTTGAGGAGGGAGACAGTTGTTTGCACGAGAATCTATTTCCAGTTACCTGCTGAGGTACTGAGCATTTTCTCATTGGCCATGGAAACACCCAGCCCCAGGGTAATTGCTTCATCTTCTAACT
Organism: Typhlomys cinereus; assembly: GCA_023101885.1. Taxonomy (NCBI): domain Eukaryota; kingdom Metazoa; phylum Chordata; class Mammalia; order Rodentia; family Platacanthomyidae; genus Typhlomys; species Typhlomys cinereus. Next base: position 2,066,358 of record JALPQD010000186.1, on the reverse strand, counting down.
TACAGCGAAAGACAGCCTCGAGCAATCGGGGATGCTTAGCTGTGGTGCTTCAGAAAATCCTCCCCAGGGTTAAGAAAGTAGGGCAAGGTAAAAAAAAAAAAAAAAAAAGATGTTTTATAACAGTGACAAAACCGGAAGAGCAGCCTATCAGAAGTGGATAGAGGGGAAGAGAGGGGTGAAGAAATTAGGATTTCATCATTTGCCCTCACTCCCCAACATACACCAACACACACACAACTCACTTCCGAACAATCCTTGTAGTGAACAGAATATTCTCCAACCTTTTTTTCTTGATTTTTGAATGTCTCCTCACATCTGCGTGGCAAGGAATCTGTGCTGTGTGCTCACCAGGTGAGATGCCCACCGCTGGTATTTCCCATTCAATTCAATGTTAGGTCACAAAAGTGATTCAAATGGAGGAAGAAGACCTTTAAGGCAAATGCCAGACAACATAGTTCCCTGCTTAGAGTAGATGAAAGAGAAAACGAAGGAAATGGGATTACACTTTTTTCCAAGCTTTTTTCTTTCTCTTTCTCTCTCTCTTTTTCTTTCTTTCTCTCTTCCTTTTTTTGCCTGTAGTTGTAGTAGTGCTGTGGGGGTATGAGGATGGGGGTGCACGGGTTGTGTATGAAGAGGACACTGTGTGTGTCTGCGTACGAAGAGGACACTGTGTGTGTCTGCGTACGAAGAGGACACTGTGTGTGTCTGCGTACGAAGAGGACACTGTGTGTGTCTGCGTACGAAGAGGACACTGTGTGTGTCTGCGTACGAAGAGGACACTGTGTGTGTCTGCGTACGAAGAGGACACTGTGTGTGTCTGTGTACGAAGAGGACACTGTGTGTGTCTTGCGGAGGCCCACAGATGACTTAGGTGTCATTCTGAATTGTTCTGCTTCCTTACTGCTTTACTCAGACTTTCAAAGGCTCCACCTTTTAGGCCACAAGTATAGGCTGCCACCATTTTCGCTTGGCATTTATGTGGGATCTAGGACCCACGCGCAGGTCCTTTTCCTAGCAAGGCAAAGGCTTAAGCCCTGAGCCATTTCTCCAGTGCCTCAGCCTATGTTTTCTATGTATATCTTGGTTTTCCATTTGCTAAGAAGTAAGCGATGATTTAACTATTGTACAAGATAAATTACGCCTACCAAAACATTGGAGCCTACTCAATTTCCACAAAGAGACAAACCACGACATACAGAAGGTGTCCCGGTGTCCTACATAATCTGAAGTTAGCTCCACGTCTCTCTCCTGTATCTGCAATCCTTTTGTTAAACCAATCAAACAAGTCTCTGTGTTTCCCAGGAGCCCAGAGTGAGTTAATAAATCCATGGAGACAAGTGAATCGAGAGACTACACATATAGGACACATCTGAGGAACCAAGCTGTCCTCTCTCACTCCCAGAGCAATGGAGGACAGACACTGAGGGAAGTCACAAAGCCCTGTGAACAGTAATCCTTAAGCGAAAGCGAAATTCATCATTCAGCAGAAAAACAAGTTAAGGACTATAATTCAGTGGTAGCCAAAACAGGCCAGGACAGGTTCAAATGCGGCATATTTCACAACAGAGCTTAATTAAAGTAGGGCTATGAGGCTGTTAATTGCATTATAATAGTTCAGCATGAAATTAGGTCTGATGTGAATGTCCTTAGCTTGGAGTTGCTTATGTTATTATAATTACGCAGCGGTACATAGATTTACAGCAAAGATACATTGTGCTAACAGCTCTTGGACAGATTTTTTTCCCTGTTCTTACTCAAATATGCATTTTATTTCCAACTACAGCAAACTAACCTGAAAGAGCTAGGACCAGGAAACTAGGTCATTGTGGATGATCACTGTACCTTTGATGTTCAGTTGTACTCTGACAACGGCAATTTATTCACCATTTTTAGCACTGGAAGTTTTGGCAGAAATCTGGTCCCAATGAGTGTATCTTTCATATAAAAGCTGTGTTGTGTTTTAAAAAGCAATACTTCTCTGTTTCTGTACTATAACAGAGCACCGGATACTGGGTAGTTCCTAATGAAGAGAAACTTCTTAGGCTCATAGTTTTGGTATCTGAGAAGACCAAAAGAATGGCACTAACACGAGGCAAGTGCCTTTGTGATATATCCAGAAGGCAGAGGAAAGACAAAAGGCCAGGGCAAGAGAGGCCAGAACTCAATTTTATAGCCAATCTACTTCTACAGTAGTCAGTCTATTCCATCAATCGTGGCATGGATGCATTCCTAAGAACCCTGCTTATCTGTCACTTCTTAGCTGACAAGGATTGAGTTGCCAAAACGTTCACTTGAGGGACACATGCAAATCACTTGACTTCTTTTACAATCAAAATGCTACCAGTAAATAATTTAGGTTGTATTTGTGTTCCAAGATCTCATATTTTTCCAGCATAAGCAAAAATTTAAAGATCATGTCTAACAGAAAGTGCTAAATCCTGTTCACAGATTGCAAAAGATAGAACAAGAGAGGATGTTCCACGCCGGCCATGATGGCTGTTCTACCTTGATCTGAACACGATGTTTAGCTTGGAGTTTGAAACTAGAACTAGACTCATTTCAGAATCTAACCTGTGGCCTGACTTAAGAACTAAAACCTTAGAGCAGAATAAATTCCCCTTTCTTCCCCGCCCCTCCCAAAAAATCATCTTGCATCCCACGTGGAGTCTTAAAAGACAGGCAGAGTTGATCGCGTTGGCTTTCATCTTGCTGTTCTTGATTTCCATCACACCTACATCTATCAGCGATTTTACAGGTTTGTTTATTTTCTGTGTTGTGTGTTTCTTTGAAAAGAACAAAAGATTAAGGCAAGATTACCTAAAAATAAATTAGGTGAGTAAAATGATTATGCCTTGATGTTTCTTCCTTTAACGGAAGCATTAGAAGGATGGGAGGAGCAGTTAAGGAAATTTGAACCAATTTAAAGAAAAGTAATAAACTATGGAGCTCTTCAGAAAACCATACCTCTACGCAAAATTACCTGTGCTTAATTTAGATAGGAATTATGCAGCCAGGGGAACATACGTGTACATCTGTATTTTTTCATACCCACATGATATCTTGTCTTGCTACTGAAGCTGTCTGATGATTGCCGCCCACAACTTTACATCATCATAGAAACATTATGTTCAGCACTGTACCATAAAAGCACTAAGGATTAGGCTTCTACTTATGATATTTCCCAAACTCCAAGAGACAGAAATAAATGTAAGGAAAAGTTTCAGGGTATTTTATGAAAGGAGAAAAATTGCAAGTCTTAATAGTGTTTCCAAGACTTTTGCCTGTGGATATGTATGCAAATGTTAATAATAGTAGCAATGTGACTATATATAAATATCTTGTAGATTAATCTCAGAGCAAGTCTAAGCACAGAGTAAGCAAGTCTAAGCCAGTTCTTTTTGCCAGTTTTCTTATTCACACTAGCTACTAAGGTGAATGCTGGATTCTGAGGGTGTGCAATCTCTTCCAGGAATCTGAGATTAGGAGAGGAGTAGAGACACATGCATGTGGTATGAGGACAGAAGGAAGAAAAAAAATAAAGAAATAATAATAATAATAATAATGCACCTCTATTTGCATGAGTCACCCACTACATTTTGAGATCATCCTTGCAGGTGGAAAACGCATTGTTTAAATGCAAAGCAGTCACGATAACATTGTCAGCAATGTATTCCACACCCAGGATTCTCCAGTTTATACAAGGCAAGTTGTCCTTATGTCCAGATTTTCAAATCTAACTTTTTCCCCTTGAATACTAGAAAGAACAATATAATAATAATAAAACTTGGAGGATATTTATCTATTTATTCTAGCACTTTATTCGAATACTATAAAGAAAAATGTAATAATAAAACTTAAAGGGGATTTATCTATTTCTTATAATACTTTATTTGCTGACATGATAGAACTAAGGAAAAATAATTGCATTAACTTGGTTTAGATGACCGTTTTTACAAGTCCAATGAATGAAAGGAAAAAAACTTGACCATTCTTTTTTTTTTTTCTATGCCGTACTCAAGCGATATCTCCACAGACCTGACTAAAGTTGATTCTAACTCACTAAGGCACCTAGGCCACTAAATCATTGGTAGAAAGAATTTAAAGTTCCTCAAACTATGAAGCACACCAGCCCTGTCACATTTGGAATATTAGATGAGGTGATGTGATAATGCACACCTTGATATGGGGTCCCTCTGGGGTCTGTATATGTCCAGGTTCTTGTGTTTGGGAGTCAAAGATTGAAACCAGATTAAGGCAGAGTTTATTAGAGGAAAGAAAGAATAGAACTCACAGATGTGAATCCATGTGGGGCAAGAGAGCCCTGGAGAACTCATGGACTCCAGGCATTGAATCCGTAAGGGACATGTAGCAGTTCACCTACATGGTTGATGATAAATTACCATCAAATGACTTACAGGAACAAGGGGTTTAGTCTCTCTTATGATAGTCCACTTACAGTTCATAGTCTAGCTTGATGGGAGAGCATGCACCAACACCAGGGCCGAGGGAACTGACCACACAATCTCTACATAGTGGCTGAGAGAGGGACCATCTTTACTTGCCAGATCAGCATGTCTAGCCAAGTGTATATAAGAATGCCAACTGTCTCAATCAACTCTGTGTGTTTTATTGCAGGGCCTAATCCTACCCACCATGGGCCTTCCCCATCAGCTAGACAATCTCCTACAGGTTTGTTCTGGGCTTAACTCAACTATTAATTCTCTACAAATGTGCCCAGAGCTCAAACCCTTAACTGTCAAGTTAATACCTGTGCTCAACTATGACAGGGCAAGGAGCTAAAAAAGAACTCACAAACTCCAAGCATAGAGCTCCATGAGGAGCAAGGAAGCATGACTGTGAGGTCAGGATTATGAATAGGTCTAGGCAGACGGGGAGAAAGGTGACTTTTCCTCATTGGTTACCTCCAGCTTCTGCAAACCTGACTGGAGCTTTTGGGCCTCTACATCTCATTGGTCTGTACATATTGGGGCCCAACCCAGTTGATTTTGTACCTGACTTCGTGGTAAGGCTTGTCTAAAATGGAGAACTAATTTCCATATCCTTTAGGGGAATTGGGGACTTTAGGGTGTGTTCCTTCAGGTTAATCCTGGAGATGAGCTTTGAAGACCTTCAAAGACCATCTTAGCATAGCTGCTGTAATACTGCATAACAGTTACTGAGGAGGCTGTGGCAGAATATCACCTGAATGCAAGAAGGTGAAGTCACACTCAATGAGACCATGACTCAAATTTGAAAAACAAAAAGTCCACCTAAAACTATGTGACAACTTCCTTTCTGCTTTGATCTGTTAAGATATTGCAGTAGGAAACTCTGTCTGGAAAATTTGCATCACAAAAGGTGGACCTCTGTACACATTGGTGACTAATGCTTGGCTCTTGGTGCGTTCTTTCATTTCATGCTCTTTAAAGACAGAAAAATATCGGAGTGACACAAACAAGGAGACCCCACATATATGGAAGCCTGTTTTCCCTTCTGTCTGTGACAAATTGCTCCCCCTCCTCAATTCAGTTGTCTACATCTTTTTGCATCATCTGGATTGCACAAAATTTTCTGAATAAAGAATAGGTTGTTTAGTCTCCATTTAATCTTTTTCAAATCAAAGCCAAGTAAAAGAGTACATACTGGCTGAAATTCTAGGTAGGAGAATTGGCAAGCACATGTGAGCTTGTCACACACTGAGCATGTGCCTACATGAGTTTTGCAATGTGTGTTGCGTGAATGTTCCCCACATGAGCAATGGGCCATGCCTCTTCTTCAAGACTATTGCAAATGTCACCTTATCCAGAGGGTCTTTCCTGACCACCCTAAGGGGAGAGTATCACGCCCTCAGTTATATCCTATACCTGATTCTTACCATTACTTCTACTTACAAGCGGTGCTACCAAATACCATAATTATTTCTTTGTGCATTTATTATCTTTCCATCTGTACACTGATGTAAACAGAACGAGCCAGGCTCAGGAGAGACACTAGTTATATACTTGCTGAGAAATAAAGAAGAAAATTAAGTGTTTTTAAATCAATTCAATGCAGAAGGCTATCTGGATTTATCTATTTATTTTATTTTGGTTTTTTCTGCATCACTTTGTTTTCATCATGCCTGCCTCAGAAATTTGTGAAATCTGTTCATTTTCTCCAACTGCCAAGTCCATAGGCTCCTCGTTGGCTGGGTTTCCCTTTCCCCAATGGTCTGGGTGAAGCAAACTCTCTTCTGACACCCCACAGTGCAGGGATGAGCTCCCTGTTTTCTAACCAGCCCCCTGTCATCTCTTCACACTGCCCACGCCTCCCACACGTGAAAGGCTGCCAGGCCACAACCCTCTTGGAATAACACCCTTTCGCACGCACACGAAGCTTCCGCTTCCGGAGTTTCCAAGCACTCTGTGATAACGAATTGCATCATTCAGCAACCTTACAACCGAGAATGTATTCTTTGGACTTTATAGATGGCGAGTCTCAAAGGAAGAAACAAACAATTCCTATCTCTACCTGCAGGGCTGAATCTGCAAAGGCAAGAAGAGCTGAACCAAAATCATCTCCACACAATGAGTCGAAAGGGATATTTGTGCTTTGATGGCTGATGTGGGTATATTTAATTTAATATCTTTCTCTTAGAGGAACAAGGACTATGTCCCAGTTGTGAACTATAAAAAGAAATCAGCGTGTATCCTTAATACATAGCTTTCACTAAGTCCTTTTCCATTATTCAAAAATAATTTTGAATTGCTCCTACAAGCTAAATGCCCCAAGAAAGACAGGAGAAAATATATCGCCTTCATCTCCATGAAGCTTAATATTCAGTAAGGTATGTGAGAAACAAATTCTGCTAACTATGGTTTTAAATTAGCATATTGTAAACACGCTAGGAGAAATGGGAAATGCTAAAATATTTGAGGAATGACAGAAATTCAGCATATCAAGAATTTCTTAGTTTTTATTTTTCCCCTCTGATTTTTGTCGGTTAGGATTCCAGGGCCTTGCACATGCTAGGCAAATACTCTACCACTGAGCTACATCCCCAAATAGACAATTCATGCTAGATATTTCCCATGAGCTGGAACTTAGAAGAAGGGAAAGATTTAAAAAAATGGCCTCACATTAAGAGGTAAACATTTTTTATTGAAAATAAAATTGCGCTGTTTAACCAAACCCAGTATAGTGACTTTCAACAAGTTCAGTGGTTCATAGATCTTCTTTAGGGTAACATTGGATCTTTCCTGTATTAGATTGTGGTTCTTTCTGAAGTGTTTCCAGAGCAGAGCAGTAGAGAAGAAAGAACACATGCAGAAATTTGTTTGCAGCACATTATTTGGACAAGATTAATTAAGAATAAAATGATAAGTACTTATTTAGGATTTGTTATATCCAAGGTTCTGTTCAGAGTAAATCCAGCCACACACTCCATGGGTTGTGATTGGAATCTCATTGGTACCAGAGGGAGGTGAAGGCACAGAAGTATGTCGGCAACAAGTCCTTGTTTCCAAGGGCTATGGAGAAGAAGAGACCAAGACAGGAAGTAGCAGCAGGTGACATGAAGTTTTGTGTCTCAATGTTTCCGTCAGGGCTGCTTGTCTACCCAGGATGCCTTATCTAGGGAACATATGTTTGATCAGGTACTTGAATGAAGTGGAGGCATGTGTCATAAATGGTTAGAGGAACAGCACAATCAGGACCTTGGGGAGCAGCAAGCATGTGGCTAGGAGAGGTAAATACATAGCCTGGTGCTCAAGAAAACCCGAGGCCCACAGAACTGAAAAATCATCAGTGAGACTGAAGGTGGCAGAGTCTGGGGCTGTAGCTTTGACTCTAAAGGAGCCCATGCATGCAGAGATTGGAGCGATGCATTGCAAGCCAAGAGAGCCCAATGGTGACCAGCAAACTTTCAGAGCGCCAGAGAGGGTTCTGGAACGTTATTCCTCGATGACGTCAGAAGAACAAGTGCTGCCTGACATGTCCTTGGTGACATCAGAAGACTCTAGTTCTGCCCAACACCATGTTTTCAGGGACATTCAGAAAACCCTGATACCCAACACTGTGATCCTGTATTTTCAGACAGCAAACCATGGAGGCGGCAGGTGTGTGATGTCAAAGTCACTTGGTTGGTAGCTGATACCTAGCTAGCTCCCCCAAAAGCTAACACTGGCAATGACCAGCCGGTATGCATTTTGTGCTGAATTCTCATTAACCTTGTCCTTATTATTACCTGGAATTTCAGCTCAAGAAAATGAAGCATGACAGGTCTAACGACTTACTCCAAGGTGAGCACAGGCAAGTATCTTAGTCAAAATGTGGCTGCCAAGCTGGGAGATTTCTGGAACTCCGGCTTCTAAATGGTCTCTGTTCACTTCAAAAATACATTTTCAAATTGCAAAATGGGCAAATTTTCCATTTCAGTCCAGCTAAGGAATTCCACTCGTTGCAAAACACACACATTGACCTTATATTGTCAAGGCTGGGTTGTAGCAAGCACGTGTTTGTGGGCCTTGGATATAAATTTGAAACATGGACTGTCATTTGGAAGAATCCTGCTGTGGGACAGAGCTGTCTCCATTACATACCCTGGTGCCATTAATTAAGTCTGATCTCTGTTTCTTCATCACTAAAGGAGCAAACTGCATTTCAGTCCATTCTAAGTCCATCTTTCTAGGTCTAGCAGATGTACATGTAGTAATCTGGACCTGCAAACTTTTCTTTCAAGTTAAAAAAAAATGCATGCCAGCTCAGTCACATCCATCGAGGAACACAGCATTACTAGTGTTTGAACATTCCTTGTATCTCCTCTCAGTTAACACCTACCACTACCAACTGTCATGCCTACAGCCCCTGACAGAGCTAAGCATGACTTAGAATGTCTGTCACCTTCAAATCTTGATCTATCATCAAGCTATGGAAATGAAAAATAAAATAAAATCCATAGTACAAAATCCTTTGGGTTCTCTTTGTAGCTGTTTTGTTCTTATTTTTAAATTTTAACTTTCAGCTTTCCAAACATCTTGTCGAGCTTTTCTGAAACATAAATGACAAGTTAAAATCTTATATATGTGTATAAAGTATACATGACCTTTCCATATATATATGTACACGTGCATAACATAATTGTGTGTGTGTGTGTGTGTGTTCACTGTGAAATGGTTACCATTAAGCAAGTTAATAGGCTCTGTTGCCTTATAGTTATTCCCGTCTCTGTGCAGTGTAAGAGTTGCAACATTGACAAACACAAGACATCACTGTTACTCAATAGTCGCTAACTCCTCAAAGCTTATTCCTCCTGCTTTTCCAAACCCCTTCTCCACCCTGACTTTATTCTTTGCATCCATGAATCCAGCATGTTGCTTTGCACATGAAGCAACTCTTCAGAGATTTGCCTTTCTGAGGCTAGCTTAGTTCTCCCAGCATAAACGGTCTTTAAATTTATCCACATTGTTGCAGATGATCGAATTTTCTTTTTCTCAAGGCTGCATGTGTTATTGGACCTGTTCTTTCTTTGCCACCTACCTGTTCATGGACACTAAGTTGTTTCCACCTCTTAGTTGTTACATATAAGACTATATTCAGCACTGGGGTGTATTGCTCTCTGTAACCCACATACATAACTGAAAGTGGGTTGCTTGGTCACATGGCAATTGTCTTTTTACTTTTTGAGGGACATTTATACTATTTGCTAGGATGGCCACACCGTTTGCACCCACAGCTTCATATCCTTGCATTATTTGCTGTATTCTGTTCTTTTGATAAGATCCATTTTGAAAAGCATGAAATGATAGCTGACTATGCTTGCAATTTGCATTTCGCTATAATTGTTAATGTTGAGCATTTTTCCATATACATGGCCACTTTTCTGTCCTTTTTCGAGAAATGTATATTGAAGTTTTTTGCCCATTAGATTTAGCTGTTACTTGCTATAGAATTGCAATGTAATGTAACATTTGTAAATATTTCTTTCTCTGTAGAGAAAAACAGTTCTCTGATGATTCTTATAATGGATATACAATTTTTAATTTAATGGTCTCTATTTCTTTAATTGTTAACTATGTTTTGTGGATTCATCTGAATTTTGTTTTTTCTATTTCCATGAAAAATCCCATTAGAAGTTTTATAGAAATTTCTTTGAATTTGTAGATTGTATTGGTTATCCTATATGTTTTAGCAAATTGAATTTTAGACTATTATTTGCATCTTCTATATTTTTACTAATGTTTTACAGTTTTCAGTATGCATACTATCATTTACTTAATTAGACTTGTTCCTAAATATTTTTTCACATTGCAAAGTGGTTTGTTTCCTTGGTTTTTTTTTTCTGGATGTTTCCACATTTGCATACAGAAATTCTACTAGTATTCATATGTTGATTTAGTATCCAGTAGCATTGTAGGATACAAACCACTTCCTGATTTTTATCTCTTGCCTCATATTTCTGGCTAAGACTTTCGAAGTTACACTGGACAGATATTGTAAGCTTGTCTTTTTCTTGCTCTTAGAAGGAAATCTTCCAGCTTTTCAACATTGAGTGTTTTGTTAGCTTTAAACTGGTCATACACAATGTTGAGGTATATTCCTTCTACACTTAATTACTTGAGAGCCTATTGAATTTTAGCAAACGCTTTTCCTATATCTGTTAAGACGACCTGTTCCTTTAATTTGTGATTTTCTAAAGTGGTAAGCAACATTTATTGATTTGTGGATGTATTCTGGTTAATCATCTGTTGAGTTTTGCTTGCTAGAAATTTATTGAGGATAATTTTTTTTCTTCCATGCTCACCAGGGATATAGACCATTGATTTTTTTTTTCTTATAGTGCCACTGTATGGCACTAGGTAAATGCCGACCTTATATAAGGAATGTGGAAGTGGTTTCCCTTCTCTAGTTTTTTGAATGAGTTTGGATGAAGTCACTTTGGGTTTTTTTTAAATGTCTGATAATACAAACGCAGGAAACCATCAAGTCCTTGACTGCTCATTTTTGCTGATTAGACCTCCTTATCTGTTATTTCTCTACTCTGACATTTTTTTTCTTCGCAATTCAGGTTGTATGTTTCTAGTGTCTATTTCTTCTATATCACTTCCTTTTGGATGGTGTATTTGTTCATATTAATGATTTCTTATGGTCTTTTATTTTTCATGAGACAAGTTATAATGCTTCCTCATTAATTTATGGTTTTATTTATTTGAGATTTCTCTCTTTTCTGTGAGTTGTCATTTTGATTATCTTCCTTAAAGCCAACTCTTAGCTTTATTGCCTTTTCTATCATTTTTCTAATGTCTATCTCATTTATTGTCCCTTGGTTGTTTATCTTTTCCTTCCTTCTTCTGACTTGGACTCAGTTTGCTCTTTTAGTTTATTGGGGAAAGAAAACAGGCTGTTTACTTGAGATTTTTTCCTTTTTGATGAATAATCATTCATCATTACACTCTTTTTAGAAATGCTTTTTCATTTTTACATGATGTAAGTTTTATCATATTTTACTTAAATTTTTAATTGTTTAAAGATTTTTTAAGTTCTTTTTTTAGTTGATTTTTTTTAAATCAATGACTGTCCAAACATTTACTAACCTCTGTATGTGTGAAATTTTTAATTTTTTCTCCAATTATTTAACTGCTCTTACATCATTATGGTCAGAAAAGATACATGATACATTTTAAGTCTTCTTCAATACTTGAAGGTTTGTTTTGAGGCCTAACATATACAAACCATCCTGAAGAATATTCCATGTGCTCTTGAAAGCAATACATAACTGGCTGTTGTTGGGTGGAATATAACCTACATGTCTATCAAGTCCACTTGGCACATAATTTGTTCAAGTTCATGGTTTCTTCATTGATTTTCTGGCTGTATGACCTATGTATTTTTAAAAAAATTGAGATTACATTTCTCTTTATCTTATTATTTTCCTGATGCTTCCATGATATACTTAGCTGCCTTAATGTAATTTGAACATGTATTTGTGATTGTGGCATACTCTTGATGATTGACCTTCTATCTCTATATAATAAATATCTCCTGTCTCTAATACAGTTTCTTTAACGGAGTTTCTACCTTTCCTGATCTCTGTATCACCACCCCACAGTTACTGGTTTATCATTTACATAGGCTATTCCTTTCATTTTACCTGTGGGTTGAAAGCATCGTACATGTCTTGTAGGCAGCATCTAGTTTAACCTTGCTTTCCTGCCCTGTGTCTTTCGGTTTACATGTAAAGTAATCTTGTACAGGTCAGGACTTCCTACTGCTGTGCTACTGTTTCTGACTGTTTTGAATATCCTTTGTCTCTCATGTCTTCTTTTATAAGATGCTTGTCTCTTTTGTATCACTTGAGATATTCTTATTAGTCTATTTTAACTTTTCTGAGCCACCCTGCCTTCCTCATCATTCTGCTTTCCTCTTGGTACAGGCTCATTAATATTTTCATTATCTGATTATACATGCATATATATGAGAGAGAGAGAGAGAGAGAGAGAGAGAGAGAGAGAGCACTTCAAATAAACCAGGAAATAAAAGACAATATTTATAAAGTATTTGAATTCCTACCAAAACAAAATCAAAAAAAGATCACAAGCCCAATGACAATGGAACGTAGATTAACCCAGAGTGCTGACCTGCTGTTGTATGAGTAACAGGGCGATATGTCTGACTGCAGCATGAAGTGACCATAAAGCCGGTAACATAGATTACAGTATTTAACTTTCTTCTAACCCTACTGTCAATCAGCCATCAATTACATGTGGGCTACTGTGGGCAGCTTTCTCATCTCTGTGCAGTCTTCTGGAAAGAAAAGAGAGGTCTGGGCCTAATTTTTATCATTTGGGAATGGCCATTGCTTTCTTCACCTTGGTCAGTAGTAAATGAAATATTTGACCCAGCGAGTTCCGAGATAGCTCAAGTTTTCAACTGCATGGTGGGATCCATTTGCAAACACAATAAAATGTCCAGGACTGAAGGCACAGAAGTCAACATATTCATGTTTGTGTTACCTTACTTATTTTTGTTACCATAATAAGCAATAAGCCCATCTTCTCCATTACCTTTGTTTTAATATGGAGGAGTACATTATTAAAATAAATAAACATGGACCTTCAATGTGTTCTTCTTAACATTCACAAAGTCAAGACTCAAGGGACAAAGCTATGCTTCTAATCATTTCTCACTTGGTGTGTAAAGCAGACTCTTTCTCAAGACTGTTGTTAAGAAATTGCTTATAGCATGAACTTCATTGGTATTTGTGTCTTCCTCTCTACTAGATGACACTTGCTAGACACAGTAAATACTTGCCTTTGTATAAAAAAGGAACCCCTGAGTTTATGAATTTCTTCTTTGAATCACTAAGGTTAGCACACAGTGCTACCTAGTTCTCATGTATTGGGTTAGTTAACATGAGAAAAAATGTCAAGTGAATGCAGAAAATACTATCCCTTTTGTGTATATTCATACCTACCAAAGAAACTTACTATTAGAAAGTCAAAGAATATTCTACTCTTGACTCTGCAGGCAGCTAAAACATCTTAGCAAATATTTTATCATTACCTTTGTCAAAACTATATCGTCATTGTTTAATCAATGGACACCAGAGACTAGACTCAAGTGCACAACACAAAGTATATTGTCAGTTTTTACGTTATCTGCCAATTCAGTTTTGCTTCTAAATCTACTGAGAGAAGGCAAAATAACAACTCAATCTATGCAGTTTTACTGAAAGAATGGAAATATAGGAGAATGGAAACTTATAGCTCAATTTTCATTATCATAAATACAATTTTTAAGATAGAACATAAGGACTACAAAATGAATGATAGTAATAAACAATAGCAGCATTTCTCCTAATAGTTTGATATATAGTACTGGAAAATGTAAAAATGCAGTACTATCCCTTGATTGATTGATGAAAAAATTGGACAAAGCCTTCAAAGACATAAATTAATTATTAACATTGATTTTAAAATTAAAGATTAAAAATTTATTTAAAAGTTATTAAATTGATTTACTGTTTATAGCTAAAAGGTACTGTCATTAATTAAACTTTTGCTAAATTAGCTCAATGAAAGTAGAGCTACATACTTTTAATTGTTCATGTTGGAAACATCCAGTTTAGCTTGCCAATAACATCCTTAACTAAGGCGGGAACTTACTTATGAAAAGAAATGAGTACTACAGAAGATTAAGCTAAAAATTGGCATGAGACTTACAGACTGGGGAAGACAAATAAACTCAGTCCCTGGAAATACTTCAAGGAAATATTTGAGACATTTGGGAACAGAATACAGAGGCGTGGCAACCTATGTGTCAAGATGTCTGAACAGAGGTCTTCCTCATGGCAGAACTGACTTATGTTTTTCCACTCTTTATCTTTCAGGCATTTTTTCCATTATATGATCACTTAGTGGACACGCAGAATTTCAGAAGGACAGTACTCAACTGATATACATGCAACTAATTGTCTTTGTAAGGGAAGGAATCATAATTGTGGGTTCAGTTGTATAATATGGTAGTATAGGTAAGTTTACCTTGGGTAACTTATCAGATTACTTCAAGAATTCACAGAAGCTATGTGTCCTTACACGCTTCCTTCCCACAAAGAAACCACATTTTGGGTGGTGACTAGGAGGTATGTAGGAGGATCTTCAAGAAGTGCTTGAAGAAGAGATAGATGTAACACATACCGAGAGATTATCGTAGTCAGTTTCATTTAGTGTAACTGTCATCACAAAGAGTAACTAAGAAAACAACATATTAACCAAGAGACAACAAATAGGAATAAATAGGAAAATAGGGAAAAGGTAACTTACTTTGTAGACAATTACCTCAGTGATTTAAAAGGTAAATCAGGGGAGTGGGTGATGAAAACACATCAGTTCATTGCTAAGATAATTAACAAAAACACTAAAAAATTCAAACAAAAAAGGTGAAATTCTAAATGGAACCAAATTCCCTATCTTCAGACTTAACATACTGGGGAGAGACCCCAGGGAGAGACTACTCTCTGCACAGCGAAGCATTATCTGGAAATCCAGTAAGGAACAGCTGGACATTGAACACGTGGCTTGTTTGGTTTGGTTTTGTTTTAACGTAGGAAAGCAGCAGAGTAGATTTGGGAGTGGAAATTCAAAGTTGGGAACCAGTGGAAGGTCAAGAGGAATTTCTGGAAGACGAGAAGAGAAGTTGCCAGAAGTGCAGGAGTCAGAGGGGAAGAGTGCATGAGCATTGAGAGAGGAGCCGAGAAGCACACAGGGCTGGCTGTCATAAAACACACGTTGCATAATAGATGATGAATCAGTTCTATTATTTAACTTTCCGAAAGATGAAACAATAGGGGGATATGCTAACCATCATAGTCAGCATTAATTTACAGTGGGAGAAATAATTAGAATCTCACTTTTTCTGAAGAATGGAGTGAAATGTAAACAGTGCCTGCCTCCAGGCAAGTGCTCCATCAACTTGACAGGTACATTTGAATTTCCATGGGTGGGGGATATAATAGGTTATTTATGTGTCATTTTAATAGAAAGACCCAACCGTCAAGATGGACAGCAGACTTTATCAGTACTGCTGTTTGCAACTAATCCTCCAATTTAGTACCCCATGAAAATACCTGCAACAAAACCTATCCATTTTTCTTTTACACTCCATTATGGAAAAATCAATATGGGCGCTATTCATCGCAAATCTCCTGCTTGGCGGGTGCCTGAGCCATAGAATCTGAAACACACACACACACACACACACACACACACACACACACACATACACACACACAAACACTCACACACACACCCTGACAGTTACACACTATGAGCGACAGAGCCCTATTGGTTTTATTCTACCATGACCTGCTACCCAGAATGGCCCAGCCTCCCTCCTACATATTCCAAGCGTTAATATGTATCGCCAAGTGAGCATAAATCTGATTACACTAAGGTCAATCCACGTGG
Source organism: Typhlomys cinereus (assembly GCA_023101885.1). Lineage (NCBI taxonomy): Eukaryota > Metazoa > Chordata > Mammalia > Rodentia > Platacanthomyidae > Typhlomys > Typhlomys cinereus. The sequence continues at coordinate 2,050,417 of JALPQD010000186.1, read as the reverse complement.
AGTTAGTTTTAGAGCCAGGAAAAGAAGTCATTTGACTTCTAATCTTAATTGATCTATTCTTTATCTGCTTTATAACATTCAAGCACTCCATACCAAAGGACAAATTTGTAAATCATAATCAAATCAGGCATCCTAAGTTAGGTAATGACTGGGGACATCATCATTTAAAGGACCATCAAAGTCATGACAATCTGCTTTCCAGGGCAAGCGTCTTTGTTTTCCTTCTGAAACAGTCCCATTAGTTTTCACATTCAACTTTCCTATGTCCGAGGTAAATGTGCATGTGTTAATAGAGCATCATGGGGTTCGGACCATTTCCCACAAAGTCAGCCTGAGAAATAAAGGAAAGGTTCAACACTTCCGTGCTGCTCTCTGCAAGCATCTTAGAGAAGGAAGCTGGTCTGATCCTCTTGGTTTCCCTCTAAACCACCATTTACATATTTCACAGGTATTGGTTCACATTGATGAGTGTTTAACAAACCAAGAATTAATACATTCATGTTTGCTCAGTGATATATCACTGAAGCAAATATATATAGCTATATATAAGGTTACATATTTATATGTGTGTATGTGTGCATGCATGTGTACATAATAGAGACCCAAAGTGCACACACACACACACACACACACACACACACACACACACACATATGGAGAGGAGAGAGAGAGAGGAAAGTGCTAAACTGTCTTAAGTGACTTCCATGCTTCAAGGTTTTAATTAACTTATTTCTTGGTGTGTATTCCCTGGACCTGCTTCTGTCCACACTACAGACTGGCTCATAAAGCATTATCCCCAGACCCTTCCACAGACTTGCCAAGAACTCTGATAGACAAAACCCTAAGACCACACTTTTCCAGATCAACTTTGACAGCGAGCCCCCATCATAGACATTTTCCTTTTTAACCTCATCATGAGTTTCTGTTCTGTGCAACCTGGACCCTGTCTAATAACAACTCAAGTACTACTCTAAGACTTTTTTAATTGTAACCTATCTTCTCATGTCAAAATCGTAGTTCCATGTGTCACTCTGACTTTAGATCTGAGATTACACAAATGGTAGACTAGTAATGTTTCTTTATTGCCTCTGTCCTTTCTGAAATGTCTTTCTAAATCCAAAGTTAATATGCTTGACCACTGGTTTTATATCTGTCATAGCATGCTATCTGCTCCCCTGCAAATGATGTTAGAGATAAGCAGGTGATGTTTATCCCCGACATCATTTTGATGAGATGATATTTACTGAGTACACTGCAGTACTCCAGAATATGCACAAACCTTGTTGTAGGACACTTCCTGTCATCCCATATGCTCAGGAAGCTGAAAGAGCATGGTCAGGTGTTCGAGAGCTGCCAGCATTACAGAGCAAGTTGACAAGTAAAAAGTCTCCAAAACTAAGCTGCACTTCAGCAGGAGGATCAAAGCATGAAGCATTTCATGATGCTTGAAAAGAAGGAGCGTAGCACCCCTGCTTTGATGAAGAGACTAATTTGGAGTGTGGCCTCAGCTTTGATCGGCTTTGATACAGGCAGAACCACTGTGTGCCACGAGGCGGGGAGAATTTATCAGCACACTCTTTTTACTGGGCTCCATGCTAAGAACTGCTCGCTTTCCGCCAACCATTCCTCGGGAGATAATAAAACTGATTCATCTGGAAGTAACTAAACTCTCTGATATAAACAAATGCTGGAGAAAAGATGTTACCTCTGAAACCTCTTGATATGTAGAAATGTCTTATACCATATGGGCATACATATTTTCTAGAGTGTTACATACACGCTTCTGAGTCAGAAGAAACAGTTGACCAATTCATTATAATGGTTCTGTACCATTCTTTGCTCTGTGATTGTTTTATGAGTTTAATTTTTGTCTTACACTCCTGGCTAGCAAGCTCCTTTACTACATGTTTTATATGCCATTCCGTCCCCCAAGGTATTTACTGTGCAGTCCAACACAGCAATGCTTCCATTGATACGGGTTTACTGTTACTGCTTCTATCCATACGGGTTCACTATCAAGGCTGTTTTTAGCACTGAGTAGGTTCAGGATTCTGGGGTATCCTTTTAGGAGTCTTTCCATTTCATTGGCCCTTTTCTGTGACCCCCGGGAGCTTCTTTATTAAGAGATAGAAATGCACCTTCAAAACACGGCTGAATAAATAAATAAAAAAAGAATAAGGAAAGCTAATTAATATATTAGTGATTCTTTAAAGTTCTGAAATTAAGTCCAAATATTGGAGTTAACATTAAGAATCTTCTTGCACAGAGGCAAAGCAGGGTCTTGGGACAAATCTCTTATTAGAATTGTGGAGAGTGGGGCTGGAGAGGTGGCTCAGGGGTTAAGCCTCTGCCTTGCAGGAGGAAGGTCCTGAGTTTGGATTCTAGATCCCACGTATAGACACTGCGAGGAATCGGGGGCGGCCTGCGTTTCTGGTCCTGGTAGGGCGGAGCCTGTGAATCCCGGGGCAGAGTAAACAAGGAGGAGGTGGAGGCGTCCATGGTGATTCCTGAATTCGTCCGTGGTTCTACACACACACACACACACACACACACACACACACACACACACACAGATGCACACCTGAATAAATAAATAAATAAAGTTATTTTAAAAAAAACACAGCTTCCAGCAATATCAGCTGTGTGATCCATGTAACCTTGAGGGAGATGACAGATGCCCTGATGAGGGGGCATGTGAGGGAAGAGAGGAAGAGAATCTGCATTGATTTGCTGAAGATCACATCTGCATTTGCCTCCAAATCATATCTGGATTTGCTCCAGGTCACACCTGGATTTGCCTCCAGGTTACATCTGGATTTGCCTCCAGAACACACCTGGATTTGTTCCAGGTCACACCTGGATTTGCTCCAGGTCACACCTGGATTTGTTCCAGGTCACACCTGGATTTGCTCCAGGTCACACCTGGATTTGCTTCCATGTATAAACCCTGCTCACTGATGAACACATCATCCCGTCGTGAGATGTCCAACCCTGGATTTCCTGAATGATTCCCATCCTGGCCTCCTCTATCTAGTGGGGGAGCAAGAACACCTGGCCGCAGGTTGAGGACATTATTTGTGAGTAGTCACTGCATATCCCCCGCACCCATTTCTTTATTGATGGACTTTGTTCTTTGATAAGTTCATGCTTGTATATAATAATACATTCAGAGTAACTTTCCCTCTAACTTTTTGGTATCCCCCCCCCAGCAAATCTCTACAAATCTCTCTCACATCTCCATCATGTCTTTTTGTGTGATCCTGACTGGGCTTGAGACTGTTTTTTGGAGCCTAGTAGACTCCCCATTGATACGTTATAATTGATAGTATTTTTGTTCTTGCCTCTTGAATCTGCTGAATTCCCAATTCTCACTAGTGCTCTGTAGGATACAGCAGATTTCTCTCATTTGTCAGCTGACTGTTGACTAGGTAGGTCACTGCAGGCTTAGCATTAGTAATTGCCCCTCTTACCAGCTCATGATTGCTATGGGACATTTCTTTAGAGGTTGGTGTTTCTCGACTCTTCCCTATCTACTGGCTCTTACGTTCTTATGGTTCTGCTTCCGCAAAGGTTCCTGAGTCTCTCCTAGTAGTGTGCATTAATGGTTTTTGTAAAGAGCTCCTAAGAAAAACAAAACTTTTCATTGCACTATTAGAAAAAGACATTATGATTAATATAGTGAAAACACGTGGCACAGACTGGCTTCACACCCAGGGTCAAGTTGTATTGTGCATGTGTTCTGTGTGCATAGGACAAAGCACTGTGTGTATCTACAGAGGTCCGAGAGTGACTCTGGACCTCCTCCTGGGTCGCTCTTCCAATCTATTGCTTTGCTCTGAGGTATCTGAGGTTCCACCTTCCATGGCCAGAATCTCAGACCTCTGCCATGTTTGCCAGGCAATTTTCACGGAGCTCTGGGGACCCAAACTCTGGTCATTTTGCTTACAAGGCAGAGGGTTTAACCACTAAGCTGTCTCCCCAGTCCCTGGGGACTCAAAGTTTGAGTGTTATTTCTGTCACATATATTAAGCTACTGATTCTCAATTTCTTCATTAAAACAATGGAAAGTACAATTTATTATGTGTGGAAATTCCAAAAGGAAATATGGCAAAACGAGATTCATGAAAACTGTTTTCTGGGTTTTATTGTTATTAGCCAAAATAGGTACTTTTTGTTAGTAACTATATAATTAGCCTCAAATGAGTTTTTTTAACTTTTTTATTATTTCTTATTTATTCAATTGTGTGTGTGTGTGTGTGTGTGTGCGGTGTGTGTGTGTGGGTGTGTGTGTGTATGTATGTGTGTGTGTGTAGAACCACAGGCGAATTCGGGAACCACCATGGACCGCCTTCACCACCTCCTTGTTTTACTTTGCCCCGGGATTCACAAGCTCCGCCCTACCAGGGCCAGAAACGCAGGCCACCCCCACTTCTGCCCAGCGTCTATACGTGGGGTCTAGGATCCGAACTCAGGACAGAGGCTTAACCCCTGAGCCACCTCTCCAGCCCCCTAATGAGTTTTTTTTAATGACTGAGGCCTTCAAGTAAAGGTGTATAACATTGAAGTTGGAATTCTTTATGTAGAATAACCTAGGATAAATGTAGTACACAAATTCATAAATATATACACAATATACATAAATATAATATTATTATGTAATAGTATATTACAAATAATAATGATATATTAGCTCGTTTTTGAGATATGGTGTCATTATGTACCCCAAGATACTTAAAACTTGGGCTCTTTCTGCTTCTACCTTCAGAGTTCTGGGGTTACAGGCATGTGTTCCCACACTCAGGTTTAATATGATACTGTAATCAGACATTTTTCCCAGCCAGACCATGTATTGATCAGGGTTTCTCAGAGGACAAAACTTAATAGAATATGAAAATGAAATGTATTGGATCGCCTTACGAGATAAGGTCTAGGCAGTCCTACAGATAGCAGCCTGTTAGCTGCTCAATTCAGGGTCTGAGTATCTTAGAAGTTATAGCCTGGTACTCTTCAGATTCCTGGAGAGACGTTGGAAAGTCAAAGAAACCAAGTTCTAATGTGTCGTGGTTTGAAACATGTCTCCCATAAGCTTGGGAAGGTCATGGCACCTTTAGGAGGTGGAGCCTTGCTGGAGGAAGGCAGTCATGGGGGGTGGGTCTTGAGGTTGATTAGCCCCACCCTGCTGGAGTGAGTGAGTCTGCTCTTGAGCTGGCAGCAGCTCTCAGCCTCCACAAAGGACAACTCTCCAACTTCTGCCAGGCAGCCACGCCATTGTACTCATAATGAACGGAACCTCCTCTCCAGAACCATAAGTTGAATAAATCTCCCTTTCTTCTTTAAATTGCTTGACTTTGGGTATTCTCTCACAGCCACACACAGAGTAACTACTACATCATGTCAGTCATAATGCCATAATGTCAGTAAAGAATGGTAGTTACAGAAAAGATGAGTTTGCCAGGAGAAAGGGAGGGAGAGCTAGAGAGTCAGAGAGAGGGAAAGATTAAAGGAGAAGAAAAAAGAGAGAGAAAGAGGGGGAGAGAAAGGGAGAGGAAAAAGGAGGGGGAGAAGGATAAAGAGGGGAAGAGAGAGAGAGAGAGAACGTTTTCTTTCTTGTACTCCCTTTTATCTGGCCTCACACTGGATGGTGTCCCCCACATTCAGAGCGGGTCATTACATTTCAGATGCGATTCTCTCTTTAGGTGGACACATGGTTAATCTGCTAATTGATTCTGGGTCTAGTCAAATTGACCACCAAGATTAACCATCACAGAGCCTGTGGAGATGAGCTGAGAATTATGAGTGACACTCTGTGAAGGCTTCTCCTAAGTAGCATCACAAGAGCAAAAGTTCCTTGAAGCTCCGTTTTATCTTCAGTCACATGCTGCAGCTGGAGGCTTCCCAGCCACTCTTCTGTGGAGCACCGTGCACATCCGCTCAGCTGTTCTCACTTCCAGGGCACGGAGGGTAATGGGAGCCTTGCGGACTTTCTATCTGCCACATGTCACCATCTTAAGTGGCCTTCTCCAGAAAGCACAGCGGCGGCTATAAGAATCCTTCTCTAGGACCACAAACACAATCACTCCCCCAACTGCTTTCTAGCTCACTAATTTATCACATTTTCACCATTCTAAAAAATTTAGATTTTGAGACTATGAAATGATCTCAAAATGAAATGATCTCACCTAGACTGTGCATAACCTCCCCAAATACAAGACTCTCTTCTAGCATGGCTGCTAGTTTGAGAACCTGCACAGATACAGTATGAAATAGTAGATGATGAAGCTCTGGCTTTAAGCTTAGTCCCTTCCCCCTTTATTAGGTTATCACATTAAAGACCATAACCACACCTTTATGCTGAAAGAAAAAAGAAAGAATGATGTATCTCAAAATTTTTTATATTTCTCTTCATGTATTACTTGAAATTGGATCAAAATGAAGAGTATTCTTTTGCTTGGAGTAAAAGAGTTTCACTGAATCAAATTTGTATTGAAAGGGTTAGTGTGGTTCTGCTTAGGATCCATTCAAACACAGAATAACAAGTGCTGGGTTAGAAGCTCCTGTCCTCCTGTGGAGTTGTATTTCCTGTTGTGTGCTTGACCCTTGCTGCCCATGCTGACTGGTTCCAGGGCATCCATGGATTTTAAAAGCCATCATTGCTCCAGTATGGTACATAAAAGGCTGCAGTATTTTGCATATACCTCAGTTCACATCAGAATGCAAATACTGTATTCGTAGCTATTATATTCCTTGTAAAGGGAAGCGTGACAAGAAAATACTGTGGATATGCTCACAGCAGTCACCGTATTTAAAATTGTATTGATATTTTAAATCTGAAGTCCGGTGCATTCACAGAACTCACAAACACTGAGAGTAGCTGTAGTTCTTCCTTGACATTTATGGTGAAGACACACAAAACTAACAAGAGTAGAGTAAAGGAGAAGAGGAGAGAAGAGGAGATATCCTAATGGGAAAGGATGAGAGAATACAGACAAAAATGAGAAGTGTATAGTCCTGTAAAATCTCAAAATATAAGCACATGTATATTTTTAAATGAATAATTTGTTTCTATTCCTGAAGACATCTGAAGAAACACTAGAAAACTGACAAAGGAAAATAACAATGTGCTTCTTACTCATCCACATGGAGACTGATAACGCCCACGTTTTGAACAATCTTCAAACAGATCAGAAGAAACACCAGGCTCAACAAGACTCATCTTAAAGTCATGAAATAGGAAAATAATCACTGTGCATTAGCAATCACTGGAGAATAAGAAAATGCATAGAGGCCGGACAGCAAAAGGTTAAGAACCAAGACAACTGAAGAGAAGACAGAATGAGTGGTAGTTTATAAAACAAGATGACAGAACCAATGAGCAAATGGAAATTCTGGAAATAGTAGAAAATGGTATAATGTCTCCCATTAAAAGACTGCAAGTCAGACAGGTTTTAAAAATTCAAAATACGGGGAGGAGAGAGACGGCTCAACAGGTAAGGAACTTGCTTGCAAACCTGGTGATCTGAGTTCAGTCCCTGGAGCCCACATGATATAAGGGGGAAGCCAACTTCTGAAAGCTGTTCTTTGATCATGCATGTTTGGCACATACAGAATTTCTCATTTCTCTATCTAATGAAATATTTAAAATAAAATTTAAAAAGAAGTTGTTCACAACTTCTAGAAAATAACAGGGCAATATAAGAAGACTGATAATGAAAGCAATTTTTATTTATTTAACACTTTCTATGTTCCTGACATGGTTCCAATTGCTTCAGTGAGAAGTTTCATCCAATCTCAAGAAAGTGCCATCACTGTCATCCATGATTGATTCTGTGCCTTATGTTTTGAAAGACAGCTGTACTGTGTTCCATCCTCCTTCCATAGCCAAACACACCAGACGCAGTCTCCAAAAGAGGTTTCAATAGAAACTCTATGCACCTTGGTGCTTATACACACACACACACACACACACACATGCACGCACACGCACGACGCACGCACGCATGCACACACACACGCACGTACACACACACACGCACGTACACACACGCACTACACACACACACGCACGTACACACACACACGCACGTACACACACACGCACGCACACATACATGCACGCGCACACACACACGCACGCACACACGCAAGCATGCACACACACACACACGCACGCACATACGCACACATTGCCACCCTGTGTGAAGATGAGACATCTGGTCTAAGGTATGAAACATTACACTACAGTCACCCTCTTTCTCCAACACATAAGGCTGGCCTAGACACAGAGCAAGCATGTAGAAGAGAAAGGACAAAGGGAATTTTCAAGGAAAGGAAGCTGCACAGGCCGTGCTAGCTTAGGCTGTCATTTGCACTTGAAGATGGAGACAGACAGACAAACACAATCATGTTTAAGTTTCCAAGTGGTCTGTCAGTGGGACTGCCTTTGTCATTTGCAGATGAAGATGGAGACAGACAGACAGACAGACAGACAGACAGACAGACACAATCCCCCATAGTGTTTTTGCAAGTCCCCCCCCTCCCAAATGCGCAGTAATGCAGGCATCAGATTGTAAAAGATTCAAGGTGTGTGAAAATTGTGTGTGAATGTAGCAAATGCGCACAAACTAGCATCAGAGTAATCACTGGAAAACTCCAGTATTCTATGTCCCTGGAAGACAGTGGCCCTCATTATGAATGAGCTTCAGAAATAAAAATCATATGTTCCTAGAATGAGAAAAGGATAGGATCTTCATAGCAGTAGGCCTCCTAAGCAGTCACTGATGATTTGATAAAAGTACTTAAAGAGACAAATATTTTATTTTTATTTTTATTTATGATGATGATAATGATGATAATGATACAGGCCAGAATTACAAGTCATCGCCATTTCTGCCTGGCGTCTTTATGTAGGACCTGGGATCCAAACTCAGGACCTTGTGTTCGTGAGGCAGAGTCTTAACCCCTGAGCCATCTCTCCAGCCCAGACAAATATTTTAATAGAACATAAGTAGGACTTGAATTAGATTCTTTAGGAAAATAGATGGATCAAATTGTCAAACCCACAAAGAATAGCAATCTTATTTTTCCAAATATGCATTCAGTGTTTCTAGAAATAATCTTTTCATAGAATATACAAGAGAAGTTCAATAAAAATATTAGTGAAAAAAAATCAGCCATAGTCATTTTCAGTGTCTCCAAGAAATAGCTATGTACATTAAGCAGAGAACATCAGACCACTTGGTAACTTAAACATGATGATACCGTAATAGACAGCAACTTCTAAGTACACACTACATCAGAAATGAAAACAACTATAATAGATTGCTCTTCAGGAAATAAAAGTAGAATAACATGTAATTTGATAAATAAATAAATAATAAAATCAAATCCAAATAAGATATAATATGTACATACAGATTTATAAGCACAAATGTTTTAAATGCCTAAAGAAAGTCAAACACAGAAGCTAGAAAAAAATCACATTTAAAATTAAATTAAATTAAATTAAGAAAATTTAAGTAAACTTAAAAATAATAGAAAAGATTGAAATGAAATGAGTCATTCTGAATGCATTTGAATGAAAAATTGGACATCCAGCATGCTAGATCTACAGTAAGGTGGTGGAACAAAACAGTTTAAAAAACGTTAATGTAATTTAATTTCTAACTGAGGAAAATCAAGTTGTGCAATAAAGATTTCAGAACAGGTTCAGAATAGGCCAGCCAACTGGGTACTGGATACAGAAGTCTGTTTGTAAGGAAAGTTGGGAAGGGTCTCCTATAAAATAAGTAATGATTCCATAGGAAGAGAAGTCCTGTCCACTCTCAGAGCCCTGGTCAGCAGAGAAAGCCAGTTCTGGACACAGGACAGTCTTTCTCTTTCTCTGACTTGTCTTTAATCCTAACCCACTCTCAGTTCTTGTGTGGGGGGTGGTGTGTGTGTATGTGTGTGTGTGTGTGTGTGTGTGTGTGTAGAAGAGGGCACCTGAGAAGGTGTGCTTGTGGAGGTCCAAGAGTGACTTTGGGAATCATGATAGATAGATTGCTCTACTCTTATTGCTTTCTCTGGGGTTTCCCAGGCTCCGTCTTCTAGGACCTGATTTACATGCTGCCTCATGGCCGGTGAGCATTGTACAGGGCATCTGAGGATCCGAACTTTCGGTTTGTTTGTCCGTGAGCCATCTCCAACTCTCAGTCCTAAGGGAAGTGACAAGCAGCCACTCAAATGAATTTTGAGGACGTAGTCACCAAACGGACTCTGGGGGGTCCATATCAGATACTTAAATGAGCTCCTGATGCCTGGGCATCTTTGTGAGGACTACACTCCAGAAAGTGGGGCATCAGTGTCATTTTACTTGGCCTCAGTGGGAACATCAGAGCTCATGAATTGGCCTCAGCCCCCAGAAAGAAATACCTGCAGCGCTAGAGACATTATTCCTGGAAGCAGTAGGATGCTGAGGGAATGCTGGCTGGAAAGGAAGGGAATGGGACTGAAGGGAAGATTCTTTCCACAGCCGGCCAACCTGGGGATCTGACGCAGTCTGAGAAACAGGATCAGGTCTTGATGTGACAGGTGTTCTTACAAGGCCCCTAGAGTTCTTGAGGGCACACAAAGTGTCTGAGGAGGATGTTTAGGTACACAAACCAGGGAAGATAGACTCTACAAAATGCATTGCATAACCACACATCACTTTGTAACTCAGTTGGTAATCTCTCAGTAAATGCTTTGAGAACATGTAAATGATTGCAACATAGTTGGAGGAAACAAGAAAAAAAAATGCTAGGAAAGGAATAAATACCAAAAAAAAAAAAATTTCAAGGAAAGGTTCTGTGTCAGGCCTTGTTTTGTATGAGTAAGGCAATATTGCGTTTCTGGTCTTGGTAGGGCGAAGCCTGTGAATCCAGGGGCAGAGCAAACAAGGAGGAGGTGGAGGCGGTCCATGGTGGTTCCCAAATTCGCCTGTGGTTCTACACACACACACACACACACACACACACACAGACACACACAACACACGCATGCACACGCGCGCACCACGCATACATGCACAATTGAATAAATATAAAAAACTTAAAAAAAAGACTGGAATTATTCTTATGCCACATAAAGCCTAAAAAATGGAATTTTTATAAAGCTAGTATAATCATAAAGTCCAAAGCAAACATAAATCAAAAATTATAAAGAAGAGAAATAATTGCACAATTCATTTATAACTATAAGATTTAAATAATGTAAGTTTCCACACATACAGCCTAACACCCATGATGGGGAAAGACGCATCCCAACATGTTGGGAAAATTGGAAATCTACTTGTAGAAGAGTAAAAATTGACCATTGCCTCTCTCTTTGCTTGCATAATATTCAGCTCCAAATGGATTAGAGATTCAATATTAAACCCCAACCCCTGAAACTGTTAAAAGAAGAGTAGGGGTCACTAGACACTAGAATTGATAGGCCGGTAAAAGACTTCCTAAACAGAACCACACAATGCCCAAGAACTAACGACCAATAATCAATAAATGGGACTTCATGAATTAAAAACTTCCGTTCTACAAAAGAACTTGTTACTGCAAAAGACATCCCACAAACATGGGAAAAAAATCTTTGCTATCTATGATCTGACAAACGATTAATTTCCAGAATATATAAAGAGCTCAAAAAAACTAAACACTAAGTCAGCCAACATTCCAATTAAAAATGGGCCCTGGAACTAAACAGGGACTTCACTCAAAAAGAAATTGAAATGTCAAACAAATATGTTATAAAGATGCTCAACTTCCCTGATCATCAGAGAAATGCAAATTAAAACTTCCCTGCGATACCATCTTAGCCTAGTCAGAACGCCAAAGATTAAACACCACAACCAACAGAGATCTACTACTAGTTCAGCTTCTTTGGAGATCAATGTGGCAGTTCCTCAAAATTAAAACTAGAACTGCCGTATGACACAGCTAAACCACTCCTAAGAATATTCCCAAAATCTCTATATTTTATTACAAGATACTTGTTTATCTATGTTCATTGCATGCCTATTCACAACAGCAAGGAAATAGAATCAGCCAAAATGTCCATCAGCAGAGGAATGGGTAATGAAAATGTGCTACATATACACAAGGTAGTACTATTCAGCCACCAGAAAGGTTGAAATTATGGAATTTGCCGTTAAGTGGATAGAACTGGAAAATTTAATATTGAATGAAGTATCTCAGACACAGAATGATAAACACCGCATGTTCTCCCTTATATGCAGATGCTAGTACTGATATCTTTGCCAATGTATTTGGTTTAGAATTATTGTAAGAACCAGAAATTAATAATAAGTGGATGATATGCTTAGGATGCAGGAAGCATGTTATAAGTGTTTTGAGAATCAAGGCTGCCTCTGGACTAGCAGATGTTCCTGCATGTTCACAAACATTGATGCAGGAAGTTCTTGTCCTGAAGAATATTCCATTTATTAAACCATCTACATATTGGACCAATTGTCCTGGTTTCACATATCTCATGGGAGGAACATAAGTTAATGGGATCAGATGAAATCCTCATGATGTTTCCTTTCTAGTTGGCACAGAGCTCATCTGCAGGAGCTAAGTTTCAAGTGTCGGAGCAGTGGGGCGAGGATGATGCAACTGGACAGGGAATTCATTAGAATCAGGACTGTAGTACTCAAGAACTCAGTGCCACAGTCTGCTTCAGCTAGGTCTTTGCAGTAGCAGGCTGAGCATCGCTTTGCCATGGAACACGAAAGACTCCCTGAGACTCAACACTACCCTGACGGACTTCACGGGACCGCGCCAGACAAAAGAGGGTGGCAGCCTCTATAGTCTGTCGTCTGCTCACTGTGGGCCTTTCGTGCTCTGACAGGTGCCTGAGCATTAACTAGTGCAAGTATCTTAGTGGTAACCCAGTGGCTTGTACATGTAGGAAGACAAAAGGGAAGAAGTCAAACGGGTTGGAGGTGGGATGGGAAGGGATATGGGGTAGAGTAGGTAGTATGTGATAAAAACATATGCATTCATTTTTAATATAATTTGAAATAATAATTAAAACAAGAAAAATGATAGGAAGTTTAACCCCCACGTTATTCTTGGATGTCTATATCTTCAATATTGGAGACACGTGATCAGACAAAGAAGGATTCCCTGACAAGTCATCAGGGAATTAAATCCTCAAGTGCATCAAACTTTTGAATTTTTTTAAAGCTAGTAATGGTGCTGGAGAGATCGCTTCAGGGGTTAAAACTCTTCCTTGAAAGCAGAAGGTCCTGTGTTCGAATGCCAGATCCCATTTAAAAAAATGCCTGGCAGATATGGTGACAACCTGCACTTGCCACTCTGGGAGCCAGGGCGTGGGGAAAGCCCAGATCAGAGCAAAAAGGAGGTAGAAGCAACCCAGGATAATTCCAGAACTCACCTTTGGGCATTNCATGGATACACACAATGCCCTCTGACAGACAGACAGACAGACACACACACACATACATACAACACCACACACACACACACACACACACAGATACACACACACATACAACACACACACACAACATACACACACACACACAGACACACACACACACAATAAGGAAGGAAGGAAGGAAGGAAGAGGGAGGGGGAGGGAGGGAGGGAGGGAGGGAGAGAGAGAGAGAGAGAGAGAGAGAGAGAGAGAAGAAAGAAAGAAAGAAAGAAAAAGAAAGAAAGAAAGAAAGAAAGAAAGAAAGAAGAAAAATTTAAAAACTAGCAACAATGTCATTGTTTTTTTGGAAATGGAAGAAATTTTAAAACACATACAAGCAATAAATGCATATAACACAAAAACCTAAGTCACTAAAAAGTAAAGTGTGGCTTTGAAAAAATTGTCCTTACTGAAAGGCATGTGGCACACCAGAAACACATTGGTAACGAAATTTATGGACTTTATAGATTCCCACAAATGAAAAGAAAGTCACTTTCACTCTGCAGGAAAACTTGCAACGTTAATGAGTAATTCAGAGGGAATGCAAGTGGGAGTCAAGTCGTGGCAAATTCAGATCCTCTAGTAATCAGAAAAATGCAGGTAAATAGAATGCCTTTGTAAATACACAGCGCCTCTAAGAAAGCGCCCTCAGGAGCCAGAATTTATGCTTCCTCTTTCATCCTGACAGTCTAAGTCCCCGTGTCTAGCTAGCTGGTGGTTGTATGATGTCAGGTCTTTTAGTTAGGCTTGCTGACTCCTGTTTATAATTCCAGCCTTTGAGAAGTTGAGGCAGGAGGATTGCTGTGAGTTCAAGGTTAGCCTGGGCTACATAATAAGAAAAATGCTGATCAAAATGTTTTTTAAAAAATCATTCATCCACTCATTTATATTTACAGAAGTTATATCTTTTAACTTGGTGATTGGATTTCCAGAAACTAAATGTAAGAAAAGCCTTATACATGGATTAAGATTTATGCATAGGGCTGGAGTGATGGCTCAGGGATTAAGACTCTGCCTCACTAGCAGAAGTCCTGAGTTCAGATCCCAGGTCCCATGTTAAAAAGGCCAAGCAGGAATAGCTTGGGCCTGTACTTCCAGCCCTGGTGGATAGAGCCCAGGAAACGCAAGAGCAAAGTAAAAACCCAAGATGATTTCCAAAGTCATCTTTGGTCCTCAACAGGACGTACAGTCCCTCTGATATGTGCGCACACACCACACACACACACACACACACACACACACACGTGCAAAAAATGAAATGAATGAATAAAATAAATAAATAAATAAATAAATAAATAAATAATAGTTTTAAGATTTACGTATAAAAATGTTCATTGTAGGGTTGTGATGTAACTCAGTGGTACACATCCTGCCTGACATATGTGAAACTAAGACCAATTGTTCATTTCCTCATAATGGTGCACAAGGAAGGTGTGGAAGGTACTTCTCTCTAGCAGGCACTAATACAAAGAGTGGCATACATAATGGCATAGAATTTCAAAAAAATATTTTTATATATTATAATAAATATTTATTTATTTCAGCCAGCCCAGGAAGTTGACACTTGGGAAACCCAAAGCAAAGCAATGAAGATTTAGAGCAATCCAGGATGATTCCAATGTCACCCTTGAGTTTCCACAGGCACACACAGTCAAGTGTCCTCTTGGACACACACGCACACACACACACACACACATGCGCACACATGCACACACTAAAGATCTCAGGAAGCAAAGGCCATCTCTATGAGGACTTGAACTTAGTTGTCTAACATAAGAAAGAAATTCTGTTTCTTTAAATTCAAATTCTGCCCTGGAGCCCTTGGGGGGGAGTTGTTCTATCCCCCCAACTCCCCATTAAGAAGTTTCCTAAGGAGTCACCACTTCTTTGAGCCCTCTTTACATCATTGCTTTTGATTTTTAATTTCAAAATATTTCACTTGGCAGAGGCCATCTGGGGAGTTCCACTGGTGACTCCGGTTCTTGGCAAAGACAGTGGAAACAGAGGAGGCCCAAGCATGCCAGGCTGCACCCAGCTCCTCAAAGAGGCAGAGACGAGATTTACGACCACTACTCCTAGGTGATGCGCTGCAGCGCTACTCTGAGACATTTTGACATGGGGCTTCTGGGCTCCTGCTAAAGGACCAAAGTTCCATGTTCTGCAAATGAGAGGGTCACAAGGAGAGTCTCACTGTAGATGTCCATGGTTAGTCAACCCGGGCGCTGGTAGCTTGGCCTCATGCTGTCATAGATCGATACTGGTGGTGTCGACCTGGCAACCAAAGGCTCTGAGCTCCGGGTGCAGTTGTGAGAAATTAGTAGCTAAGGCCTGAGCAAGCTTGCAGGAGATTGTCTAATGATGGGGAAGGCCCAGCCAAGGGGGAGCAGAACTAGTCCCTGGGCAGGTAAATTAGCTGGTCGAAGAAGTGGGCATCCTTCTGTATACTTGGCCAGATCTGGCAAATAAGGGTCTTTCCCCTCTCAGTTGTATGGATATAGTGTTTGGCCAATTCCCTCGTGGTCTCTCTTGTCAAGTTGGACAAGGAACTGTAACCAAACAGCTTTAAACCAAAATGAAACCTGTTGTTCTCTTATGCTATTTGCTCATGAATTTGTGGGCAGCATGCAGAGTCATTGAAACACATGCCACACTAAAACAGGCCCTGGATTGAGCAGAAAGAGGGAAGAATGAAAGAGTTGAGATTCATGTATCTGGTAGAAAGCACATTTGAAGAGAGAGAAAAAAGAAGGAAAGAAAAGGAAGGTGTTATGTCAAGAATATTTTAAAGAATTATACCTATAATTTACAAGAGCTAGAGGTGGGGCCAGTGGAATGGCTCAGAGGGTAAGATGCCTGCTTACAAACCTGGAGGCCTGAGTCAATCTCCAAAAGCTTATAGAGTGGAAGAAGAAAAGTGACTTCCAAAAATTGTCCTCTGACCTACCCTCGTGCGATGTGACATGTAGGCATGCATGTATTCTCTCTCTCTCTCTCTCTTTCTCTCTCTCTCTCTTACTTTCTCATTTTTGCTCTCTGTTGCTTTCAAATCAATAAATCACTTTTAAAAATCAGCTGGAAGATAATCTCATCACATGTGAAGTCTGCTAGATGGGGAAGGATGTAACGCAGCTTTGGTCCAATACTATTTCATCATTCACTCCCATTTCTGAGTAAGTTCCTGTTGTAGTATATATATCATGACTACAGCTATGATTTATTCACTGACCATTAAACTGCCCATTACTGTCAATCTCAGAAGAAGCAGTGGGTCTGGGGAAATGATCAGTCTTCGCTGATACATTGAAGCTTTTCCTCACTGTTACTAAGCCTGGCATGGGCGATATCGCCCTGTGAAAACCACCACGGAGAAAACCAACAAGTTTCGCCACTAAGAGTAACATTTACCAATTATTGTCTCCAGCAGAAGTACACGACATTATCCTACCTGCTCTCCTCCTTTGGCATCCCCAAGGCTTATGACAACATGGGCTATGGGAGCCCAAACTTTCATGCAGCGTATGCCGATATCGTATTTCAGCTTTTCAAAAGTGAGTGGAGGGGATCTTGGTCCTAGATATAACAATTTTGAATAGAAATACACAGAATATTGTAATAGTACAATTCATTTAAATTACCTTCCGTCTTGTCTTAAATACCTCAGCCACACATTTTTCCCAATTGCATAGAATTTTGTCGAGATCCATTCTCCATAACTCCATCTCTGATGATGAACTTAGCTATCTTCAGGCCTTGTCTGGGGAAGCCTCTCTGATACCAGCCATAGGCTCATCTTAGTCTTTTCCCTTTGAAAGAGCTCTCAGTGCTGTCCATGGGACCCCGTTTGATGCTCAGCCTTCCTTGACGTCTTTCTTTTTCTTGGATTCTAATTTCTAGCTTTGTGATGATGACTTTAGGCTTTTGAATTAATTTTCTAGAACTTCTCTGAGCCACAGACTGTTTTCAGCTCCCTACTTGATTGATAAACCATGATATCACTGGCTGGGAGAGAACCTCAGATTTCCACCCCATTCCTTTACTTTGAAAAAGAGTTCCTCAGGCCTTCTTATTTATCTGAAGGGACTTGAAAGTGAGTGTCCATCTTGCATTGTGCTTTTGTGTGTGTGTGTGTGTGTGTGTGTGTGTGTGTGTGTGTGTGTGTGTGCAGCACATATGCTGCAGCTGTGTGGAGGTCAGAGGACAACTTCTAGTCTCAGATTCTCTCCTTCCACCTGGTAGGACCAGGGATCAAACTCAGGTCACCAAGTTTGTGCTACAAGGCTTTGCTTGCCCAGGTCTTGGGTGCTGCTCTTTACCTTCCTTCTCTCTCCATTCAGCCATCAAAGCTCGTTCACAGAGAGCTTTCTGATGAGCTCGTTCATTGAGGAATGTTTAGTGGGTTCTGCTCTCTTCAGAGACAGAGATCTTTCTCAGAGGACTGTGGGAATACAGTGTGGTTTAGGTGACGGATGGAGGGAGGACAAAGGGCTCTTGCTTCACCTTGCCAGTGCCGGGTGCCCTCTGGCCACTAAGACAATCCTTCTGGCCAGTGCCTGTGGTGCTGAAGACCACGGCAAGTGGGTCCTTATGAGGTCAGGAGAAGCCGTGGATGGTCAGCTGACACTCAGCTCTTCTTGGTGCCGCTCGGACCCTCTGTGCTCCTGACATTATTTTATTCTGCCCTGACCTTGAGCTACTTTTAAATTCGCCTGCTTCTGAGTGGTAGATGATGTCGCAGTAATAAAGTGCTTGCTGGGCCAGCAGGATCCAGTTAAGTGTAGCTGAGTGCATCTGTGACTGGGGGGACAGGCTAGATAGACACTGGTGGTTCCCTGGAACTGATCTGAAAATCTACACAAATCTGTGATCCTCAAGTTCAATGAGAGATCCTGCCCTCAAAAAATCAGGTGGAGTGTAGAGGAAGATCACTGACCTCTGGCCTCCATATGCACCCACATGTGTTAACATTATACACTCATACACCACACACATAAGCCACACATGCTCACACATATACACACATGTACACAGACATACTACACACATGCATATGCTCTTCATCAACACATAGATCTCTTTATACCGAGCTTCAGATTTTTCTCGTTTTAGAATCTGTTTAGAGAAATATGATAAAAATATAATATAATATGTGCTAAATTCATTTCCTATAATCGTGAAGTGACTTACTACAGAGCACTTAAAGCAATATTACCTTTGACCTCCTGTTTTTCACAGGACAAAAGTCCAGACTAGTTGGATTTACCTGCTCTGTCTCTTCCAGCTGCATTCACAGGTAGCGCGAATCCACATCCAAGCTTACCTAGGAACTGGCGTGTCATTTCCTATGATGATGAGCAAAAGTCTCTGCTATTGGAAGCTGTCAGGTGGAGACTACTCTTTGCTCTCCAACTTTCAGGTACTTGCTATACAACCACCTCCTGAGGTAGTTCACAGCATGATTCTTCAAAGCTAGTAAAGGGGTTTCCCATTTCCCATCTGTCCTTCAAGAAAGACTTCAGATCTTTTGACAATGCTACACTGACTGCTGAGACCACAGACACCCAGAATAATCCTCTATAGTTAAGCTGGTCATTAATCTAATGAAATTTGCACAATCTCCTCTTATTCATACAACAGCCTGCAACAACGAAGTGACTATGCCCTTTGCTCAGCAATCCTTTCCAAGTTCAAGAGTGGACATAATGTTGGGGGTGCAAGACAAGGGATGTCATCTTAGGAACCATTCTAACATTCTGTTTGCCATCATAAACTTTCACAGCGACTTCTCATACTTAGTATATGTTTGAGACTCCTCTGTGTTTTACTTATGATTCTTTTCTTTTGATTCATGCCTAGCATTCCATTGTATGACTGTTTACTCGTTCCCAATTAATGGAAATAAATTGCAATTTTTCTTAATGTTGGCTGTTATAACAACACTGCTGTAAACATTCACATGTAGGTTTTTTTTATTTTTGTACATAGTTATCCAGAGGAGGGATTTATGTGCTTCGCCTGAATGTGAGAGTCATATCTAACTTAATTATAATATCTTGATCCATACTGATGTCATTTTCCAATTCTGATCTTATTAAACTGTATAGACTTGATTTATTTGATTTATTTATTGAGAGAGAAAAAGGGGGAGGGTAAAGAGAAAGAAAAGCAAGAAAGGCGAAAGAGAGGAGGAGAGGAAGAGGAAGATGAAGAAGAAGAAGAAGAAGAGGAGTAGGAGGAGGAATGAAGAGGAAAAGGAAAGAGATTAAGGTAGGAAGAGGAAGAAGAGAGAAGCGAAGAGGAGAGGAAGCGAGACTGAGAAAAGAAGAAGGAAGAAGGAAGAAAGAAGAAGAAGACGAGAAGAGAAGAAGAAGAAGAAGAGAAGAAGAAGAAGAAGAAAGTAGGACAATTAGGCATATCCATGCCATGGGTGCTAGATGGCGATAAAGAACAACTTTTGAAAGTCCTTTGTCTCCTTTTACCATGTAGGTTCTGATGGACATAGAATTCAGGTCTCCAGGCTTAGAAGCAAGCACCTTACCCACAGAGCCATCCTGCTGGTCTCAAAGTTAGCCATGTGGTTTCTTTGTTTTCCCTCGGCTGCCGCAGGGTTTGAACCAGCCACCCACTCATGAGCTGGGTAAGTGCTCTACCACTTAGCTGCTGCCCAAAGCCTAATGTTGGATTGTAAGCAAGTTCTCTAAATCTCTGTGCTTTAAAATCCTTATTTGTAATGGTGTTTGCTTTATACTATTGCTGAACTCTAAGCAATAATCCCCATGAAACACTGAGGTACCACTAGTAACCATTCTGAAAACCTAGCAGGTATTAGTAAATATCCACTGACTGATGAACAAAAACTTTTGGTACATAACTTATGGGTGAAATGTAATGTCCCCAGAGATTCGTGTTTTAAATGTTTGGTCTCTAGATGGTGGCATTGATGGAAGGTTATGGAAATTTGGGGAGGCATTGCCTGACTGGAGGAAGAGGGTCGTTGTGCAAAGACCCTAGAGTCCTTTATCCCTGGCCACTTACTATGTCCTTCTTTGCTGCCTGGTATCCATGATGTGAAATGAGCTGCTCCACCAGGCCTTCCTTACCATGATGAACTGAATCCTGTGAAACCCAGAGCCCAGATCAATCTTTCCCTTTGAACTTGTCTTTATCAAGTAATTTAGTCACAGCATCAGAAAAGTAACTGCTATACTCCTTGCAATGACAGTTTTCATTTCTGTGTCCAAGTGATTTGCTCATAATTTGAAACAAAGAGATAACCCATTCGCTGGCTCCCTTGGAAGATTTTGTCAAATTTACCTGACAACCTCGATGTATTTCTTGATAAGCATCCTTTTTTCTAAGCTTCCCAAACAGCAAGAAATGGGTTTCTCCTTTCTACAGCAACTTTTACAAATGGAAGTGGGTATCCTCATTATCTTGTTTCCACATGTAACTTTTAATATTGTGACCTGCAACATCAAATAAACCCTACAGTTCTTGGTTGGTTTGGGATTTTTTTTATAACTAAAGGCTGGTGGTCTGTCTGGGATGCATTTTATTGAGGGGAAAAATAAAACTTTATTTGCTGCCTGCAGAACACATTCTTTTCCAGAACAAAGTTTATTGATGTTGTAAGCAACACGCGGTCTCTTGAAATGACAGACAACCTGGGCCAAAGCCATGGCACCTCCTTGCTCTCCTTTCACTCTTAAGCATCCTTAATTAAGAAGTGTGCTGATTATAGGTTTATTAGCAAGCATGTTTCATACTCTTTGCAATGAGATTAGGAAATCTAGAAGGCTCAAGATGTTGTATTAAGATATATTGAGATGTATTAAGATACTGGATTAAGATGTTATATTAAAATGCTGTATTAAGGTATTGTATTAAGATGTTGCATTAAGACATTATATTAAAATGCTGCATTAAGAAATTGCATTAAGATGTTGTATTAAGCCGTCTAACATCTCATTAGTTCACCAGCATATTAGAATTTTGCCGTGTTTTCCCAAATTGTTCCCCTACTGATCCAAAAATATAACTCCATGTCTCCTTCTCTTTCCAGGTAACGTGAAGGCACAAAGCCGTTGTATGAATAGCATATTTGCATTCATAGTCTTGCTATTGGCATTGAACTTGTCATGGGGTAATTCTGTTCTCAGAAAGAGCAGTCTTCACTCCTCCTGAATTCAGATCATCAGACATCATACTTTTCTGAACCAGCTGGCTGGGAAAGTATCTCTCAGACCAGAACATGAAGTCAATAAAGCACTTTGTTTGCCACCCTCAGAGACCCTGGGAAATCATTTTCAGTTGCACATGTTGTAAAGTGTTTCCTTTGCTTAGAAGCAAACTGAAAGTTAAAAAGCAAGGAAGTAGGAAGTCTCTAAAAGTTTATATGGTCTCAGAAGGGGAGGTGTGGTAGCTGTGTCTGAAGAGTGATGGCTAACAGGCTAAGGATTTGTGACTGAGTCAATTAGTCAGACTAGGATCATAAACTCTTTTGTGAGCTTCAGTCTTCACGTTCCCAGTTCTTAGAAATTTCTTCTGTAAGTTCAGGAGTACTTGAGCAATGCTGAAATTTCTAAGAACTGGGAACTTTTCCCACGTATCTATGGAGGAGTGTAGTAGTGGAAAGCAACTGTGTTTAAGCCAATACTAACATGACGATGAATTGGAAACCCCCAAACGTAAGAGGAATTGAGAGCCCTTCTGATGGATGCCCCAAATCAACCCCTCCTTCTACCTGGATGTGGCCTTTCCAATGGTCAAGTCTTACTGGTCTTTTGTTTGTTTGTTTGTTTGTTTGTTTGTTTGTGCTTTTGTTTTTAACAGACAAACAGGAGGCCAGTCAAATAGCACAGTGGATAGGCTGCCTGCTCACAGATTTGATGACATGAGTTGGACCTCCAGAAGCCCCCGTCATAGGAGGAGAGAAATGCTTTGCAAAAGTTGTTTTCTGATCTACATCTGTGTACCATGCATGCATGAATGTGTTCTCTGTCCCTCTTTCATAAATGATTATATATATGAATAATAAATGGAAGGAAACGATTCTTCTCACGTCCCTCTTGTGGTTTCTGATGCTGTGGCTCACGTAGAATAAAAACAATGCCATGCATGTAAGGGTCTCAAGTGTTTTCTTGTTTTCTAATGCTTAGGTCTTTGTTCGGAAAAGATTGCATGTCTTTCAAATTTGGGGATGCAAAATCTATTTTCCTTGTGTATGACAAATTATATGTTCAACATTTTAAAAGGCTCATTGTAACCTGGCTTTTTAATTTTTAAAATTTTTAAATAAACCTAATTTATTCAATGATTCATACGATCAGATTAAAAATCATTGCTGCAGAAGAGGACAAGGGACTTTAAGATTATGAGATATGACCAGATAGGATCCTGTCATTAATATGTCAAAAACCATTTCTTTTTTAAAAGGAATAAGAATGGACAGTCTCTGTGTAGAGGAGCACAGAGAGAGTAAAACAGGACAAAGCACAAAAAAAAAAAAAAAAAAAAAAAAAAAAAAAAAGCCCTGAGATACTCCACCTAGAACCCAGTGACGATTAAACAATGCTAGAAGTGACAGGCATGTAATACTTCTTGACAACTTGTTGATCAGAGAAGTCCCGAAGGCCCCCAAACAGTATAGGCTTTTGCCATTGCTCTTAGCTGCTCTCCAAAAATTTGACAGTAAAACTTTATTACTGAAGATGCAACACACATTGATCACAGGACACAAACAAAAGACACCAGCTGGAACTGGTCTGGAAGCTTCCTTCTTGCTGCATAGCTTACACAGTACCACAGAATATTATAGAAGATACTGGAGGAGAAAAGCAATCAAAGATCTCATCAATCTGTGAAATATGCAGTAACAATCCCCATGGCAACAGGTGACCATCAGTGTAACAGCAGATAAATATCAAGGACACAACCAACAGCTTTCTGGTCAGATTTAAGGCCTGTTTGTCAAAAGGGAACACAATCATATTGACTGTAAACTACAAGGACTTACTAAAGGAACGGACATAGGTCCCAGGGGAAGATCAGGCTATGAATGTACACTGAAGGAAGACAGTACACTGAACTGTTGAGTAAATACCTGGTATTATACCCATAGAATACGAGAGCACTCAGAACTCAATCTATTCACCCTCTTCTACAACAGAAGGTGTTTATTACTGAAAAGCACAACCCACCAAAATAAAACATATGAATGTAGACTGCTTGTCCCTAACAGAATATATATGCTTCATCCAAACCCACTTTAAAACCCAAGGAACATTGCGGAAGAGGGGGCAGCAAGGTTCTAAGAGCCTAAGTGAGAGAGTGGTTGGCCAGACATTATGTCCTGGGCATAACAGGTTGTGATATACAAATCTTAAGGACATATATGTATACTTACACAAGAATTGCACAATAGGTCACCATGAAAACAGGAAGATCTCAAGAAGCTCCACGTCTGTCTGAGAGACTGATAAAGATTAATGCTGATGGGGCAGAAAAGAAGGATGCGTTTGTCAGTGGTGTGCCCAGTAATCGAGGGTACATGCAGGAGTAAGTTCATGCCAGGCGTGTGTCACCAAAGACAAGCGAGGTGAAACACAAGTATAAATACAAGTACAAGTGAAAAGATTTGAAAATAGGAGAGAAACTGGGGGTGGATGAAGAGTTGCAAGAGTTTAAGGAGGGGTGACGGAATTTGGGACTAAGGAGTGAAATATTATAAATTCACTATATTCATGTATGCAGCATTAAAAAATAAAAGAGAATGGAAAAAAATGATTGCTGACCGCCCTTCATTCTACTAATCAGCAACAAATTAAGTCCTAAATGCCGTGTCATATATTACTATCAAATTCAGTTTGAATGGAGAAAACCAGAACAGATAGTTCTATGTCCTGGATTGAGGAGGTCTACATTTTATTCCAGGACTTTTACCAACAGTTATACACAAGCCCTGGCTGCTGTCCATGAACCCATCAAATCATTCACCAAAACCAGTACCACCTGGGGGACACTGGCAGATTCCAAAATGAGGTTGAAATGTAGCTTGGTCCACTTGAGCCACAGCTGTACCAAGTTTTGTGTGCTGATGCTGAAAAGCCCCTTTTTAGGCAGCCAAATTTGCAAAGGGTATGAAAACTGCTTTAACTTGGGCTTTCAGCCCCTGAAGGAATCTGGGTTTTCAAACCACTGAATCGCCACATGGTGGTATTCATGACTTCCCATCCCAGGAGAAGTCACTAAGTTTTCCTTCACTGATGTTTATTTCTTCTGCTGCCTGCCCTTTGCACATCCAGAGCTTCACGGCCACGAACACAGCTCTTCTCTGTCAAGCAAACCAGTCTATCGTGTTTAAATTCAACTTCACCAGAAACTGGGCCCAAACAATTCACAACTCTCTCAGTATCACTATTTTCCAAATGGCCCACCAAACTCTGCAGAATGGTATTGGTAACCCACAAAGTCAAAATCTTCAAACATTTTAAACTTTGTCCAGCAACCATTTAAAATAAAATCCACCCCACTCCTCAGGTACCAAATTCTGTTGCAGTTCGCCTGCATGGTTGCTGATAAATCACTATCAAATGACTTAAGGGAACAAGGGGTTTGTTTTCTTACTGATAGTCTGGCTACAGTCTTGGCTATAGTCCAGCTTGATGGAAAAGCACGCACCAACACCAAGACCGAGGGAACTGGACACACCATCCCTACATAATGGCTGAGAGAGGGATGATCCTTACTTGCCAGGCCAGCATGTCTGGCCAAGTGTACACAAGGATGCCAACTCTCTCAACCAGCTCTCTGTATTTTGTTCCAGGGCCTAATCCCACCTACCATGGGCTGGGCCTTCCCCATCAGCTAGACAATCTCCTGCAGGTTTGCTTTGGGCCTAACTCAACCACTAATTCTCTACAAATGTGCCCAGGACTCAAACCCTCAACTGTCAAGTTGATTCCTGTACCTAACTATGAGGTATGGAAACAAAATCTTTCTCTTAGGATTGTGATAGATCAATGACACTGGCAATGATAAAGAGCTTTGGTAAACCATTCACAGTCATGGTAGAAGCAGTCAAAACAAAACAGCCTCTTGTTGCTAAGTACATCATGATTTACAGATGCATTGTTGCAAGTTTAGTTGAGGAAAATACTCCTTAATAGGAAGATGCAAAGACATTCCAGAATATATAGTGAATATTATAAAAATAAACAATCAACTGTCTTGCACATCCCTTAGAATGGCCAGTGCAGCATCTGGGGTCCACTTTCTTCAAATGGCTGAGGGATATAGTCACAGAAAGTAGACCTTGCTTTGGTCTACAATCGTGGAAGGTGAAATAGCCACTCATGGCAATGTGAAATTGAGTCATGTTTATACTCTCTTTACTTAAGAGAGGGTGCCCATGGAGTGTAAGCAAACATGCTCACAGATTCTTAAATCATAAGACACAGAAGTGCAGAACCTAATAACAAAAAGAAAACATAAACCCCAGCTGCCCGTTTGCTCCCTCTTCCCACGGGTTCACTCCACCTAACAGAATTGCCGGGGTCTCAGTTGACTGATCAGCCCTCAACCAGGCGCCCATCTGCTGAAGCATCACCCATGTGTCCAGGGGGGCTCCCTCTCTTAAGTACAAACTGCTTCTGAAAAGCCGGGGGGATGCCTTCGAAACCAGCTGCTTCATCCACAATAGACAGGTGTGCTCTTTTGTATTATCACACCCTAACCCCAAAACACCAGAGACCCACAGTGCATTTTTTGCTTAACCTGTGCAGGACTTCCAATATTGTCATTTACAAAGTAATAGGCAGTAAAATTTAGCTATATTGCTTGCAGGTCTTCAAACCTGTAGCATACACAGTGATTTACAATCAGAGAAATTAAAGAAGCCGAAAAAGAGAGCAAATGCCAAATGCTGCCCCTCTCTCTGTCTCTCTCTTTCTCTCTCTCTCACACACACACACCTTCTTCTCCATATATATTTATATATTATATGCATATATAGTATACGCACAATGTCTTTATGTGTTATAGAAAGAAAAGTATGAGAGCTATCAAAATTTGAGGAAAATTGAGTGGGAATCATGCCTGAATTCTATCACTTAGGAGGCTGAGAAAGGAGGATTGAAAGTTCTAGGCTGACCGTGATGGACACCCCTGCCTCAAAACACAAGACAAAGAAAAAAAAGAAAGAAGAGGACGACGGAGAAATAAGAGGAAGAGGAGAGGAGAGGAAGGATAAGTGGGGAAGAATAGAGGAAGACAGACGAGAAGAAGGAAGAAGAAAAAGATAAAGCGGAGAAAAGGAGAGAAGGGAAAGAAGAGAAGGAAAACAGTAAGGTGGAAGAGGAAGTGGAAGAGGAAGAGGAGGAGGAACAGGCAGAGGATGACAGGAGGAAATTATTCAGAAGGAAAAGCCCAAGCACTCTAGCCATGTACACACCATGGCTTGGCAAACCCTGCCTGAGATCTCTGTAAATACATCAAAACCTTCCAGTCATGTTGGGTGGAAAAGTCACTTGGGGGTTTTGATGCACAGAGGGCAACGGGAGGCTGTGAGCTGGGGGTGGCCTAAGCCACCCATTAGGCAGCATTTGGCATTCAATGGGCTCTGATTCCTTCAGAGCCTTTCTTGGGAAAGGAGCAAAAGCTTTCCAGCACCCTTTAATGATAATTGTTGAAGGAGCTTCTAGAGTGAGAGATAAACAGGCTGGAAACAACAGGCTGAGACTTCATGTATTTTAAGGACCCATTTCTCTCTCAGACCTTGAAACCGGTAAGTCAGTATTAGCTGTGCATTTTTTTTTCATGAGCAGAAAGGTACAAGGGTAGGTCGAAAGTCAAAAGCAAAGAGAAAAAGAATCCCAGCTCTGCTGCCCACCACACAAGCCCCTTCTGTGAGATGACTTAGCTCTGATTTCATGTGGCCTCAGACTGCAAGACAAGTTGTAGCCAAATAATTGCTTTGATGGCTTTGTGCAGAACCAGCCATGTTTATTTTTATTCTTTAGTGGTTTCGTACATGGATGATGCAATGATTATGTCATTTTCATCCCTTGCTGCCCAATTTCATCCCCTTGCCCCTTTTTTTCCAGACCTTCTTCCCAACCAGACTCCTCCTACTTTCACTTTTTGTTTGTGTGGCTCACTGAGCTTTGCTGGGTTGTCTTTGCTCCCAACACAGAGAATCCATCTAGCTAAAACACAGTGAATAAGTGACTGTGATGTGCTCAGCTCTAACTAGGACATCAAAATCAGCCCTACGCTAAGGCTCACGGAGCACTGTGGAGAACGAGGTTGGTAAGAATATAAGAGGCGGGGAGGGTTGCTGTGACAGTGCCCTCTGGACGTGACAGAGCTGCGGCATGAACTCACTTCCCCAAGATCTGCCACAAGATTTGACCTGTAGACATTTCACCATGGAAGGGGAACCATTTCATAAGGCTCTGCACCCTAATGACAGATTGTTGGGATTTAATCCTAGAAGGCTGCTTTCCACAAAGGTATACCCACTGTCCTTGTTCTTTCAATATTCAAACCTTTATCTTGCCTTACTAATGTGTTACAATATCAAAATTGTTCCTTTTTGATGAAACTTAAAAATACCACCACAATATCTGTATTTTAGGCATGAAATATAGTTGCTTGTGACTCTGAAGCCACAGCAAACACAAGGATAGTCCAGAAAAGAGGGTGTTATCATATCTGTTCCCCCACATGCTGATGGTTCTTGGATGTTTTCCTCATGGGAGACCCTGTGGTATGTAACAGTGTCAAAGGAGCTGCCATAAGTTCATGAGAAAAGAAGCTCATACAATGAATGTTGGGATTAAAGTTCAGGCAGCATCAAGCTTTACAGTCCAAGGTAGGGGCCGGCGAGATAGCTCAGTGGGTAGGACACCTGCAAACCTGTAGACCTGAGTTCAGTTCCCTGAAATCTATATGCTAGAAGGAGAAAACTGATTCCTGGAAGTTGTTTCTCCCCCACCCCATCCTCCTTTCTCCCTTACCCCTTCTTATAAATAAACAAACAAACAAACAAACAAATGAAGTCCCAGAACAAGGGGTGAAAGAAGGCAGACCGCTGAGCTTCTTAAGGAAAGAAGAGAAGAGAAAGATATAAAGAAAGGACGGAAGGAAGGAAGGAAGGAAGGAAGGAAGGAAGGGGAAGGAAAAGGAAAGGAAGGAAGAAGAAGGAAGGAAGGAAGGAAGGAAGGAAGAAGGAAGGAGAAAGGAGGACGGAGAAAAGGAAGGGAAAGAGAAAGGAAGGGGAGGAAAAAAAAGGAGGAAGAAGAGAGAAGAAGAAAGAAAGAAAGAAACAAAAAAAAAAGAAAGAAATAAAGAAAGAAAGAAAGAACACAAGAAATCATACATAACAGAGTTGTTGATAAATCTGAGCAAGAAACATAATTCCTTGTGCATTAGAGTTTGATTTGTGAAAGAGAAATGAAAGCAATGGGTGTGTGTTTGTGTGTGTGTGTGTGTGTGTGGTGTGTGACTATCTTAGTGGAATCCAGGAGAGAAGTCCGGGGAATTTTGCAGGTGATTCCCTTCTGGGTAATAAGCCTTCACACCCCAGCCCAAAGGGCCCCCTAGACTGATTTCTTCCTGGAACAGCATAGATCCACCCAGGCTGATGCGGCACAAGTCCACATTATCTGAATGCTTAGTGGACAAAAGTTCCTAGTACAGCGTTTGCAGGGATCCGAGATCACAAAGAAATAAGAAGAAGATTTTAAGAAGCTTTCGGAGCGTTGGAAAGGAAAAGCGTTCACTGAGAAACAGAGAGGGTAGAAGGGGGAAATGGCCAAAGAAACTTCAGTATTCTGGTCCCTGGAAAGGGGACACAGGCTGGTCAGTTACCCTAGAAAAGCCTTCAAACACAGCCTATCACACCCTGGGTCCCCACCCTGATTTGTTTGGGATGAGTTTGTGGAAGAGGGGACTTCATATGGTAAACATGACCTCTAAGGAGAAACTGAGGAGCCTTCTGCATATGCTGCGGGCAAAGCAGGTACCCCCAGGATCCCCAGAGGAGGGTTACACTGTCTGAGCGCTCTTCAAAGTCCTGGCCCACTGGAGTGCCAGGAATATTGTTTCTTAAACTGGATGGGTAACTGGCTGCGGTCATGAGACAGATGGCGGACAAAGGCCCTGGGACACAAGCCCAGTGACCTGAGTTCAATCCTCACAGCTCACATGGTGGAAAGAAAATACGGACTGCCAAGTTTGTTCCCTGAACCCCTACACACACACACACACACACACACACACACACACACCACACGCACACATACACACACACACACACACACACACACACACACACACACATTGCACTGGGGCATGTGGCATGTTTTCTCTATCTCTTGCCAATAAATTAAATGAAATTAAAATTTTTTATTATTTATTCAATTGTGCGTGTGTATTTGTGTGTGTGTGAGGGTATGTGTGTGTGCGTGTATGTGTGTGTAGAACCACGGACGAATTCGGGAACCACCATGGACGCCTCCACCTCCTCATTTACTCTGCCCCGGGATTCCAGGCTCCGCCCTACCAGGACCAGAAACGCAGGCCGCCCGGCTTCCACCTTGGCGTCTGTACATGGGGTCTAGATCCGAACTCAGGACCTTCCACCTGCAAGGCAGAGGCTTAACCCCTGAGCCACCTCTCCAGCCCCATAAAATGAAATTTTAAAAATGCATTCTCAGCAACCTCAAGTTCTCTTGGATTTATTTTCTAAGGTTCCATTTCTGTAATAATATTATATAATATACTAATATTTCAGGTGACAAAAATGTCCTAAAGTGAGCTTGTTGGTGATATTTGCCAAACTACATTAATATGATGAAAATCACAAAATTGAACTCTTTAAACGGGCTAATATTATGAAACGTATATTGTATTTTGATAAAAATGTTAAAACTTTACTTTACTCCATTTTAGAGAAGCAAATATATTTTTAAGTTATGAAAGAGACTACACTAAATATGTTTATCAGTGAGGATATACTTATATATACTTTACTTCTTAGCTCTCTTTTAATGATTTGATTTTTTAAAAGAGATTTTTAGCATCTTTATTAAGACAAGTGTTATATGTATCAGGAGGTTAGGCGATAAACATGTTAGACATAGTGAAATATAATAATTTATAAGAAATTGACATTAATTTGTCCTTATTGGGATTAGAAGTTTGATTTCAAACTAAATATCTTGTGGCACTATATGATAATAAATGTTATGATGCAAATTGAATGCATATGGCATAGGTGTGTGTGTGTGATTATAAGTATGCATGTGTATGTAACTGTTCATGTGTGTTTATAATGTGTGTATATGCATGTGTGGTATAAGCTAACATATATGTATGAGCTATGTGTATCTATATGAATGTATATGTGTTTGTGAGTGTATGAATGGTGTACATGTGAATGTGTGTTATGTGTGGTATGTGATTGTATGTGGTGTGTATATGTTGTGTGATGTGTGGTGTGTGTATGTATGTGCATGTGAATCTGTGGTGTGTGTATGGTGTGTGATGTGTATATGTGAGTGTGTGTGGTGTTATATGTATGTGTATGAATGTGTAGTGTAATGTGTGTATGTGGTGTGTGTATGTGAGTATGTGTGGCATGTGTATGAGTGTGCATGTGATGTGTATGTGTGTGATGAGTGTGTGGTGTATATGTGAGTGTGTGTGTTGTGTATATGTGTGTATGAGTGTGTGGTGTATATGTGAAGGTGTGTGGTGTGTGATATATATGTGAGTGTGTGTGTGGTGTGCATATGTTTGTATGGTGTGTTGTGTAATGTGAGTGTGTGTGGTCTGTATGTGTGTGTATGAGTATGTGGTATATGAGTGGGTGTGTATATATGAGTATGTGATGTTATGTGACTGTGTGTGGTTGTATATATGTGTATGATGTGTGGTGTATATGTGAGTGGGTGGTGGGTATATGTGTTATGTGTATGTGGGGGTTTGGGGAGATCGAGGTCAGAGTACCGAGGATCCTTAAAGCTTCTTCGTCTTTTTTGAGGCAGGTCGCTGCTGAGCACGGGGATGAGCAACGGACCAAGCTGGTTAGCACTGAGCCGCTGGCTTTCACATGGGTGCTGGGGTCTGACCTGAGGTCTTCAGGCATGCATGGCAGGCGCTTTACCAACTGAACCAATGCTCTAGCCCATTCTCCGTTCTTGGCTGTATCGCCTTATCCCGTGTAGACGTAACACTGAAAGCTACCATTTGAACAAGGTTGCTAGTTCTTAAGTCTCTTAGCTCTTTACTTTCAATTCTGCAATACCTGTAAAATATGCATTTAAAAGAATTCTAAGATTAAAAAACAGCCGATGTTTCATGACTTGGTCCAGTTCTGATGTCAAATAAGTTGGTCATCCACAACTTTCTACAGTTTATATGTAACTGAGACAATTGGAAGAGACCTAGGAAAAAATATCAAGGGATGTATAAATCACGGGTGTGATGACGA